>JACCPG010000420.1:0-114837 GCA_016069955.1 Drepana arcuata | reverse complement strand
GTCCTGTGGAACATTCTTTAATCATGCATATGTTATTATACACTGTATGTATATGCTACAAAGATGCAAAGCAAACGTCCGACCCTGAATTAAGTGAGCTTGTACAGGTATCTTTACTTTGCCGAACTTAAATTAAAACTGCCTTTGTGCTAGCACAGTCATACCTGAATGAGATTGGCCCTAATCTTTAAGTTTCCGACTGGGACATTACCTACTCTATGCCTGCTTCTCTCTATTGATATTAGCTTTTATGCAAGCAGTTTGAGAAGAAGGATCTATATATATGTCTATAAAATTTACAATGTTTAATAACTACTACTAAAATAAAATCCAGCTTATAAATTATCTCTGTGACATAACAAGCCATGGTGGCCGAGTGGTTCGAGCTGTTGCCTGCGACGCAAAGATCGCAAGTTTGAATCCCGACGGTACCAATAAGTTTTTTCTGAACTTAAGTACAGTGATTAGTCACACCACGAGCTTTACGGTTAAGGAAAACATCGAGAGGAAACCTGCATTCGTCTGAGAAGAAATTCAAAGGCGTATGTATAGTCGTGCTGGAGTAACGGCGATGGACTCGCCATCTGTCACGTTGGCACCTAATATACCTCTGGCGGAAAGTGGGTGTGTGGGTATTACCTATACACCTCTGCCTACCCCTTCGGGGACCCTTGTGGGAAGGCGTGAGGATATTACTGTGACATTAAGTCATCCAATTTCGTTCAACCCTTCTGGTGCGATACAAACAACCATCAATCGAAAAAAAAATACATATATGTAAATCTTCACGCCTTCCCAAAAGGGTCCCCAAAGAGGTAGCAAGAGGTGTATAGGTTGTACCCACAAACTCACTTTCCGCCAGAATATTAATTACTTAAAAAAATTACATTAAACAAAAAGGATTGGTTATTACTTTTTTTAAATAAAGAATTAAGATAGTTTCTCTCTTAGAAGCGAAAGAGGTATGTAAGCCTAGAGAGAACTCTATACTCTCTGCCTGTGGTGATGTGTTTGTATGTAGTTCTCTCTTACTTTCAGCCTTTCGAAGTGAAAGTGGGATAAATAAATATAATAGATATGATATCAGCTGTATTAACAAATGTCTGTGGTCATTAGCTATGACGTCACCAGAACGAGGCCCGATCACTAAAGTGTCTTGTTAATGACACGTTGCACCTCCATTTAATTAACGAGCAAACAAATTAAATTGTATTCGAGAAATAGTGTACTGTTTATTTTGCGATACATACCTAGGCACATGACTGGCTTCCCACGGGCAGGGTGTTGATCTTATTATGATGGAAGTGAAAATGAGAATGAAATCTCCCAAGCAGGTTGACTTGACTAACTTACCTAAAAAATTCACAACAATTTGTTAAAGTTTAACATTAGATTCTTCCTCATGTCTTCTGGTCTGGTAAAAATAGCATGAAAACGCGTTTTAGAGTTTATCGTGAACAGACAGACGCGGCGGGGGACTATGTTTTATGTTATGTAGTGATGTGAAGGTACACGACAGTGGACATTAGGGAATCCACAAATAATATTAAAGGATGAACTTCAGGCGTTATCGTGTCATTAACGTTGTCGTAGTCGTGGCCTAATTCCTACCACCATGTACACGTTTCATCGCGTTGTTTACAATCACAAAACCTATTGTTACAGAACGAAGTTTGAATATATTCTTAGTGTCATCTGTCACGTAGCAGACATTAATAAGCACATTAAAACTTCAACACGTAAGGAAGTAACTATGCAATTGTGCGCCCTCTTCAATTACGTTTGAGAGCGTTTTCTCCCCAAACCCGTTGAACTAGCTTCAATGCGCGTCACGTAGGGTCACAGGGGATCCTTGGCCTAACTGATGCAGCGATACACAGAAGGCCAGCAGCTGGCCTCGCCCGTACGCACTGAGCATCCAAATTTGTATGAATCACATTTTTATAGTTCATACCACGCTTGCGCAAGGTTAATGATATAATACGACATTCGCTTTTAAAATTGACTTGTACTCATGTTTGGGGAATTACTTGGCTGGGTGACTATGTGGGTGGGCGTTATGGGCTGCCAACTCTCCGGCGCACTCTCGTAAGCCACCGAGTGAGAGATGCGTTCTCCACGATGAAAAAACAAATAAAATTTTTTTTTATCCTCACGCCTTCCCACAAGGATCCCCCGAGGGGTAGGCAGAGGTGTATAGGTAATACCCACACACCCACTTTCCGCCAGATGTATATTAGATGCCAACGTGACAGATGGCTAGTCCATCGCCGTTACTCAAGCACGACTATACATATACGCCTTTGAATTTCTTCTCAGACGTATGCAGGTTTCCTCTTGATGTTTTCCTCCACCGTAAAGCTCGTGTTGTGACTAATCACTGTACTTAAGTTCAGAAAAAACGCATTGTTACAGTCGGGATTGGAGCTTGCGATCTTTTTGTCGTAGGCAACTACATGAACCACTCGGCCACCACTACAAATAAAATATATAGTATCACATCAGATCATCGTCCCAAGTGCTTCAGGTAGACAGATTAGAGTACCAATTCTTTCTAGACTAGCAAATCTCTATATATAGGCATACATCCAAAAATATTACTTAACAAGATGACTTCAGTCGTATCGTCGTAATCATCATCATCATCATATCATCACGCCGAGTCAGAGAGTATAGAGCGCCAGTAATATCAAGTAATAAGTATCATATTCAAGTAATAAGTTAATTACTAAATGTAGTAGACCTGTGTGTAGTAGGTAGTTCATTAGCTAAGCACACAGCAAGGTCAGACATACGTCATTATTTATAACAATAGGGGAAAGGGTCTTAGAGCCTCCATCACACGTTGTATTTCCATACAATATTGTGAGCAATCATAATGACAGGTAGCGAGAGGCAGTTCATAAAGTGAAGTCGGAAGCGTGACAAACGGCACCTATTAACTATTGAAAACAATCCATTGAAAACAGATGCTGTGGAGCAATCGATCAGGATGCTACCCAATGACGTTGGCAGAAAAACTGCAATTAAAAATATAGAAAAACTACAGTGAGCACCAACACGCCAACGTCTGCCAATGTCACGGTTGGCACTTAAACGTTTTATGGCAAATAAATTCCCCAGCGATTCAGATCGCCTATTTGCATTCGACCTAGTGGTTCAATGCTAAACATGATAATTACAAGGGGAAAGTTATTATTGAACGAAATTATACATTAATGGCAGCGAATGATTCTATTGTCACGGTTAGTAATTAGTTATGAATCTAGGCGTTGGTCATTTACTTAGTACACTTCCCCTACTTGTGCTAAGACGTAGAGACTTCATCTTAACCACCTCTTTTCGCTGGAAATATAGTTGGGTGCCAATGTAACCGAAGGAGAGTCCGTCGCCGTCTCTCAAGCACGACTATACATACGCATTTGAATTTATTCTAAGCGTATGCTTTAACTTTCGATGTTTTTCTTCACCGTTGACACAGACCGTCAGGCTTCGAACCTGTAATCTTCATTCCGCAGGCGAATACTCAAACCATTCGGTAATCACGGGTCCAAAGGCCTATAGAACGCATACTTAGATCATATGTATAAGTTCCCTTCGGTAATAGCCATTACTGGCGTGTCCAAAATTCTTCGTGAATGCATGTTGCAAATACTACTGCATACTTTGTGAGGTAACTTAACAAGATACAAGTTAGTATTGAATAACAGAAGACCGTAATTAAATATGTTAGTATAATGACAGGAAGGTACTTAGCATTACACGTAGAAGTACACCTTGTGTCAGCCGCATTAGGGCTACGAGACTGTACTGTACTAAGACTTATAGAACATAGAAACATGCCTGAATACTGCGTTGACGATACGAAGAGGAATTCAAATAAATGTACTTAAAAAATATGCACTCGAAATAGAAAGTGGGTGTGTCGGTTCTACCTATTCACCTCTGCCTACCCCTTCGGGGACCCTTGTGGGTATATATATATTATTACTTAAAAAATTGACATCGACTTCCAAGTTCTCTTTTGATAGCTTTCTTTTGTTTCAAAAATAATTAAACTTTTAGAATATATTAGAGAACTTATGTTCAAGAATATGTTTAGGGTATGCTTAGCAACAGACAGATTTAGTATTTCTGGTTACACTTTAGGTTACAGGAACACTTGCGTACGTACCTATCCCTTTTGAATGACTCCATCCTGAACCCTGTATAGTAAATCACTACGGGGAGTTCATTCCACTGCCAGAGCTTTCGTAGGTCTCAAAATATTGGTTAGGAAATCCAAATTATCGCTAATTCTTGATTCTTTTAAATTGTAGAGCGAATATTGCGAGTCACCCTGAAAGATTACTGACAGATAGGGCCTCTTGAAAAACCTCCGATGACATTGACGATACCAAACAAAACGACTATTCATAAAATCGATCATCTGAGAACTTAAAGTAATTATACAATTTATTACCAGCTACATTGAATAGCTAATCGAGTGTCGTGGCAATTTTTGCGGCCACTGACGAGGCTGCAATGCTTCAACAGACATCATACAGTCACAGTACAAACACAAGCAGTAACTTAATGTAGTAAACATAGAGTTTACTAAATCGTATCTTATCTTATCGTAACCGCAGAATGTAACACAATACGCAGAAGATAAAATACTGTGCAGGTCCAAGCACCGAATATCTGTGTGATCCATCACACAGATATTCGGTGCTTGGACCTTGTGCTTGTACTTGACCATTACTTGACCATTGTGCTTGAATCGCAGCAATGAAAAAAAAATACCTTGGGACAATTCAAAACCAATTGACATAGTCCCAAATTAGTATAGCTTGTGTTAAGGTAACTAGACAATGATAAATACATGTTCATCACACAAATATCTGCCCTCAGTGGGAACCGAACCCGCTACCTTAAACTTCGCAGTCAGGAGCTCAGACCACTAGACCAGACAGCCGTCTTCTCTACTATGTGTACTGTTCGTGTGTGTTTGTTGTGATAGTGCTCTCTCGCTCATGCACACTCGTCACGTTTGCTCGCAGCGTTGATAATGACTTCGAGCAGCTATCCTTGACTCTGATCACAATTATCTGGACACTTTGCATCAGAACTTGACACGATTGCTATACAATATACTAGACTATATAAGTCCATCAAAGGCTGACATAATGAGCATTAAATTATATGAAGGGACCTGCTATTAGCGCTTCCAGTCGAACTTGAATTTTATTATTTATATATCCACGTTTATATGTATTATGTACGTATTATTGCATAGAGCATGCAGTAAAATATTGCTTAGAAATAATTACAAAGGTATGCCAATGTACATATATACGTTTTTAGAATTGTTATTGTAATAGTGTCAATTAATGGGCTGTTAACAGGTTTATGCGAGACCCTTGATTAATACTTAATGTACAAGTAAAATATGTTGTACATGCTTTTATATGTACACATTGCTAGCCATTTTTATAACTTACGTAATTATGTACCACTTGCATGTATATTTTATCCTAGATAATATTTTTTATTATATACAATTATTTTAAATGCCGTGGTGGCCGAGTGGTCCGAGTAGTTGCCTGCGACACAAAGATCGCAAGTTCGGATCCCGACTGTACCAATGAGTTTTTCTGAACTTAAGTACAGTGATTAGTCACACCACGAGCTTTACGGTGAAGGAAAACATGGAGAGAAAACCTGCGTACGTCTGAGAAGCAATTCAAAGACGTTTGTGTAGTCGTGCTTGTGTAACGGCGATGGACTCGCCATCTGTCACGTTAGCACCTATAATATATCTCTGGCGGAAACTGGGTGTGTGGCGTGAGGATATAGATACAAATCAATGCTTGAACCTCATCATATCCAGTAACAAACATGCACACAGACATTGATATTTTTAATATTATTATAAATTGTGATGTTATCTATTTGAGCGACTGATCAAGCAAACACCTGCCTCGCTATTATTACATGCCTTACATCACCTTCGTCGTTATCATCATCAATTGTCATACAAAGTACATCGGCTACCATTCATAAACTTATGACGCATTTAGCTACTTCTTGTATAAAAAACGTTAAAAAATCCAAACATTTACTAAGGGAGATATCTTTTCTCTATTATCTCCCTAGACTTACATACCTCTTTCGTTTCGTCCACATTCATCAGTCTCTTCATACATGCTCGCCGGTTTCGAGCACTCTTGACGTTCCCGTCCTTGAGTGTCCTATCGATTTAATTTAGGTAGTTGGATCGTGGTCTTCTTTTGCCTCCTCTTGCACACACTTTGGCATTGTATATTCCTTAAGTCAAGTCTTCTTCACTCATCCTTTCTATGTGTTCCAACCAACGTAACATGCCTTTCTTCATCTTTTATTTTCCAAAATGTTTATATTAAATAGCCTTGATATTTGAGTCAGTGGTGATGACTTCTAGGCCTTAGCAGCGGGTTTGATCCCCTATGAGGATTGTTGAAAATAATTGAGTGCAGAAGTTTGGCACTAGGTCCGTTTGTGTGGAATTATTTCGAGATAAGCATACAAATGTTGCATTATAATAATAATATTGCATTATATATTACTGTTTACCAACATATTACCGAAATCTGGTCCACAAGGGTATCCAGGTGTGTGTCTCGCCGTTGGCTAGTCCACGAAATTGTTACTACCCACATTTATTTAACGGGTATTCTCTTTTTGAATTTCAGGTTTGTGAAACCGGATGAAGTGGCAAAACTGTGGGGCAACATGAAGCAGAACAACAACATGACCTTCGAGAAGTTCAGCCGCGCCATGAGGTACCACTACAGGCAGTCCGTCTTGGTGTCGGTGCCCACCGCCCGCCTCGTCTACCAGTTCGGCAACAAGGGGCCCGACTTCAAGACAGACAATCCCAACTTCATCAAAGTCAAATCAGAGCTAGAAGATCTGAGTTACTCCTAGTTTAAATAGTAAGGTTTAGGTTTATAACTTGTTGATGACGATGCTCAGAGTTAGTTTAAAGATGTTGACGGAATTAATGTAAGGTACAGTGAGGAGTCAAGCGGCTCGACTATCACAATTATTGAGTCCAGGAGTTCGAATGTGAGCGGCATCAGAGCGAGGTGCAATTATTTATTAGTCCAAATTTTAATAACGGAATCTGACCAAAAGGTGACAATAGTCTCGGCGTAAGTCCAGTTTACATTGCGAAGCTACGCCGGACTTACATTATTTTCAAAGGAATATAAACTTTAAGAGTCAATGTATGAAACTGGCAACACCTAACAGCTGTTGCAATTACAATATTATACAGATTTGGTAACGCCAATGTCAAGATAAAAGATTGCGGTAGAATCTCGCTAGAAACCTGCAAAGCAACGATTTAGATGCAATCTCAGAATTTGTAAATTCTCCGTGTGTCTAATAATATTATATTAGGGTTGAGGGGTTGCACCAATCGGCAATTATCACGACACTAATTGGAGATGTTAATCCGACACTAAAGTAATTGTGTACAATATTATTGGACTGGACACACCACGTCCGGTGCTGAGTCGGTAATTTCTTTCTAGCTGCTAGCTATCCTAGCTTAAAAGTTGGCATCAATCTTCTATTATGCAATGTGGTATCAACGAGCAATTGTTTCAGTCACAAAGTTCGTGGTGTTCATTGCGCGTTCAACCCTCTATATGTTTAGATAGGTGTATTCAGAATCGTTAATGGGTGTTATAATCAAGTTAGGCTCAATATATGTAATGTTGTCGATCGATGGATGTGACCGTGTACGTAAAGCATAAAACATTTGTTCATTGGAAGGTGTGCCGGTATGCCCTGTCAATTAGATAACTTGTTGAAATGTCCAGATTATTTTAGGGAAGCGATTACTTTGAGTAATAAGAATAGGTCTTCAGTAATAAGAATAGGACTTGCCGTGTGCCTAATTAAACGTATCGCTTTCCAAACAAAAAAAAAATCTTTCTGTCTTTATCGCATTTGGAAATGATTAACTCTCCATTGATTGTATTCTTTGGATGGTGATATAATACTGATAAAATGGTACTTCCGGATGGAGGCAAAGTAACGCTCTGACAATCCTATTCTTATTTGAAGAGCAGTGTAGTTCCGTTTCACGAAGAGTTTGTAATTAAAGGTTGTTTAGGAGTACGAACTTTTGATAAACTATTTTTTAATTGTTGTTACCGTTTATTGGGAGCGAGTGAGTGAGTAAGCAGATCAAAGAAATATTAACATTTATATTTGAGTACATTCCCTTTATTTAATTTTTTAATTATGTTAAGCTCGTGTGTTTGTTTCATCGTAGCCCTAAGGTTATTTCAAGTTGCCATATGTATTAACTATAAAGTGTCAAAATGTACTTAATTTAGTGATTTCTCTTCTCGTGATTTCGTCGTCTCTAATGATAAGATCATCATGTCCATTTAAAGATATGTTTTATATTTAAAATGTCTGCCGTCTCAGTGTTAGTTTAAAGATTTAAATGATATAATTGTTGTTAAGGCGAACAATGTATTGGCGCACTTGTGCAATAGACAAAATGACAAAACAAAAGATCTGTAGGCCAAAGATTACTTAGTTTGACAAATGAGAAGATTTTTTAATTTTAGATTTTAAAAGAAACATAAATTGACAATTTTGAATTTATTATTATTAGACTTAAGTTTGCGACTCTCAGGCATTTGCTGTGATGTAAGATAAATTATAATATTTTTCTGTAAATAGATCCATTTTCTAATAAAAAGAAAAAAATACTTTATTTCTCAAATTTTAACATTGTTATTTAAATTATATTATCTTTATTGTCCACATTTTATTTATCATCAATGAAGTGAAATAATTATTCCTCGTCGTTAAGAAAGTGGCATTTTTATCATAAAAAGGCCGTGAAAAGTGTGTTTAATATATATATATACTCCCCGACAGTACAAAGTCGTGTCTTATTAAGAAACAACGATTATACCGTATGTCACAATTTACTTGATTTAATATAATTAGATATTTACAATTATGATCTTATTACGATAGCTAGTCTGTACTGAACACAACAGTAAATTTTACTCAGAAAGAGAAAATGTGAGTATTTTCTACACGAATGAATCAAACAATGTCCCATATATTTTTCAAAGGAAAAAAGCAATTTCTATATTTTTTATATATTTCTGAAACAATAAAATAAAATATTAAAGAAAGTTAGTTTCTTCCTTTATATACAATTCTATTGAAACGTAATAAAAGGTGCATATTTCCAGTAATCTAGTATTTGTAGATGTTAATTGTTTTCTCGTCTAGATTTAATTTGTAATTACTTCCATAGCATGTAAGGAACATTCGTTGTGTATTGTGCAATTGAAAGACAAACGTAATGTATTATTTCTTGAATATGTGAATTATGAAGAAATATACGATTTATTAATGTGAATTGAGATTTCATTTAGCAAAAGTTAATCTTAGCACATAAATAAAAAAAAAATAAGTTTAATATACCTGTCAACACTGCATCGCCTCTCCAGCGCTTTCAAATTCAGCTATTTTATATTGTCCAATCCCAACTAAGTCCTCGTTCTCGGGGACTGGGAATGAATCCACACCATCAAGGATCAACAGGTCCAAGTCAATGTACACTGAAACAAAAACTCAATAACCTAAAGCACCCAACTTCTTTCTTCATCGCTTAATCCCGAACAATATCCTCACGTCATCCTAGAAGGTTCCTTTAAATAAGGCAGACGTGCATATTGTGGGTGTTAACCCACTTCACATATACCTTCGCTCACGATTAACAGTTCCCTGAACTGACTCCTGGCAAACACATGGGGACGGATTGGGGATCGAATCTATTTATTTCATGCGTAGCACCCACGTATGCATTAAAAATATTTAATTATTTAACGTCTAGTTTCTACTTACAGCGCCATCTATGAGATGGTGGAAATACTTCTAAGACCTGCAATTTTTTTTATTATCACAATATAAAAAATGCACCTGATGAAATAATATTAATTAATGATTTATCTTTTATATTATTTTACCTTGTTTAACACTTATTTTATTATTATTATGAAAAATAGTATAGGTAGGAGTGAATAAATGAGATTTTTTTACTACTGCCTCATAGATGGCGCGGCATTACTTAAATGTCTAGGCCAAAGTGTGTGAAGTGAAGTAATAGTTTTATAATTATGGCATAGATGGCGTAACATGCTAATAGTTAATGATAAGATTTTAGAATGTTACTAAGCAATTTTATTTAAATTAAAAATTAGATACTGCATACCTGCAGCTTAAGTGAAATTTCAAAGAAGCATAGTCGTGCTTCGATCGGTACCTGACACTTTGGTACCAAAAAATCTCCTGTGTCGGTATAAATGTCGGAGTGCTACCCCTTCCCGCCTTCCCACAAAGTAGATAATAACCGAATTGTTTTTTTTTTACTTAATTTCACTGAGTCTTATCATTTGTTTGTCGACATTCTCACAGGTTAACACTCTCAAGTAATCGATGACAAAATACCTACTTTGTTCGTCCCCTAAAGCAATACTTTGGTTTAGTTAAAAAAACTCTTAAACACACAAGACATGAAATATAAATGTTGGCTCCTAAAATAGATATCAGCGTTATGAGCTTGGTCTTACACCTCTACTATACTTTTTCGTGAAAACGTGAAGATGAAAAAATAAACTATTTTAATCGTAGGTATCTCAGATAAATACCATAGTTATTTATTTTAAGAAAAGATAACAAAATAGCTTATTTACAGTAATATCAGTACTATTAATTTATAATATAAAAAAAAGTACTATACATATTCAATAATTTAAATGAAAAGTAAATATAACAGTAAAAAATATTATAAGGTCCGATTAAATGAGGTCCCTTCAAGAGGAGAGAAAGTGAAGAGAAGAAAAAAAATACAGAATGTCATGCTCCATGAATACATTTCTGCTTCCCACTTCGGGGACCTTGGTGCGAAGGCATGAAGCTATACTCATAATTTGCTAATTTGCTTAGCAAATGAGATGAATATCCTTGAAATATCTGCGAGGTGTCTGGATGTGCTAGACAGACCTGCATGACTAGTAGGGTAGATAAGACATAAGAGAATAGACCACAATTATTATTTCCTAATCTTCAGTCTGATCCAATGACCTCCCTTGATGCGAAGGTTAAAGGTGTCAGTAGCCAACGTCACTGGTTCTTCTGTCTTGTCACTGGCGCTCACTTCGAAATTCTGCAGAATTTGCGCTGCCATCACTTTCACCTCGCACAGAGCGAATCTTGAGCCTGAGGAGAGAGGAAGACAAAGAAGGTAGTATTGTCACTGAACTGTGTCTAGCAACTGTAGCAGTCCAAGGTCTGGAACCTATTTCCTTGGCCATACGGCGGTTTCGAGCTGGCTTGAGGGACTATTCTATGCACCCTTTGCTGAAGCATGTCACTGACTACTTTTAGTACTATTGTCTGACGAAGACTTCCGTCGAATTCACTGTGCAAGAGAGCAGTTGTAAAGAGGATGGAAGTAACTCATGTTCGAATTTATATTTGTTCGATTTGGGTACTGCTTTCTCTATATAGATTTCAAAAAATCCTGTATAATGTTGCTAGACCAGTCACTACACATGATAAATAAATTTGTATATAATTAAGACTACGAGCGTGTGAAAGGTGACTCGCTCGTAGCCGATATAGTATCGCGAGTGGCTATGGGCGAAGACAGCCCCTAATCGGCAGCTAGCTACTTGTATAAGCAAAGCAATACACATATAATCACGCCTCTTTCCCGTAGGGGTAGGCAGACCACTTCTTTCCACTTGCTACGATTCTTACATACTTGTTTCGCTTCGTCCACTTTCATTATTCCCTTCAGTTTAGGGTACTCTTGACCTGGCCTTTTTCAAGACGTCCCTGATTTGGTCTTGAAACGTCCGCCTAGGTCTACCCCTTCCAACATTTATACACTTTTTTCGTCCATTGTTCTTCATTCATTCTCTCGACATGCCCATACCATCTTAGCTTACCTTTCAACATTTTTGTCACCCACTGTATTTAAGCAAAGTAAAAACTGGCTGTTCGTAATCATTATAAAATGCTCACCAATGCAGTTCCTAGGACCAGAGCCAAAGGGGATGTACGTCATCGGCTGGATCTTGTGCCTGTTCTCGGCGGAGAAGCGCTCGGGATCGTACTTAATTGGGTCGGGGAAGTACGTGGGGTCGCGGTGAATGGCAAACGTTGGTATTATCAGGGATTCGCCTTTCCGGACCTGGACAGCGAATCAGATTTATATATATCGGATAATAAGTTGTAAATACATGGTCAGCAGCGCGCGAGTGATACCCCTGGTGTGGCAAGCGTCCGAAGGCGACTGTAACCGCTTACTATTAGGCTGACCGCATGCTTTTTTGCCACCCTTGTGGTATACACATGTGTTTCAGAAGTAATTCAGACGCCGTATGTATGTATAGGTGTCAGAGAAACGGTGACAGAATCGCTATCTGTTGCGATGGCATTTAATAGTACATCCAGTGGCATCCATCCAAAGGCGGACATATTGCTAATGTTTAAACAATATGTCCGCCTTTTGTTGTTAATTTAAAATAAGTATAGTTTATCACAATAAAATTACAAGAAAAAACGACGTGCTTCATGTATCGAGACCGAATGTTCTTTGTGTATGTGTGTGTGTTACTTATATAGTAGATGAGCACCAAATGCTTAGCTACTCTGTACTTACAATATAGTCTTTACCCTTGGCATTGGGTTTCCCGATGTTGTAGTCTTTGATGCATAGCCTCTCGATGGCAATTGCGGGAGGCCACTTCCTCAGGACCTCTGGAATATTGAGAATTCATTGAGTTGAGGCACTTTAAGGAACCCCAGCACAGCTATTAGAAACTTACACAATTTTCTTAAACATAGCACTACTCTACATACAATTCGATATTCGTACACCTTTCAGTCACTCCTCCAGTGTAGTCTGGTGCTTCTGCAGTTACTAAAGCTTCCATTGTTATCCATAAAGGAATAGCTGTATTGTTTAAGTATTGACACGTTTGTCGTTTATTCTATTGCATATCTCTCACACTCTTTACAGTAAATCGCGAGTTTGCTGACCTTATGTTGAGTAGAGAGTGTAAGAGAGGTAGGACATAACGGGTTTCCCGTTCGAATTTGGAGCTGCCCGACTGGGGCAGGACCTCCACCTCATAGAAGTCCGTAGCCAAATAACACAATTTTTTATGTTGTGTCCTACGCGGTGAATAAGGTTTCCAGTAATGAGCTCATTGGGGAGAGGGGAGGATTATTACATTGTGTTAGAAGCAGAGGGATTAAACACATTATGCTGCCAACACACTATAACTCTCCGAACACAGAGTAGCAACGCGCAAGTGATACTTCGGTATCGTTCGGTAAATTGGCAACGGTAACCGTTTCTCATCAGGTGGGCCGTATGCTTGTTTGCCACTCTTGTTGTATAAAAAAAAAGTTTGTCTGCCTGATGACAAGCATCTACCAGTTATATACCTAATTAGCTTGCAATCGTGTGAACATCTTAAGCAATTTTGATCCATTGGTTGATTGATTTAAGTATTAAAGTCCCTGCTGCTGACTTTAATATAACGGCTGCGCCGTGGTGGCTGAGTGGTTCGAGCAGTTGCCTGCGACGCAAAGGTCGCAAGTTCGAGTCCCGACTGTACCAATGAGTTTTTCTGAACTTATGTACAGTGATTAGTCACACCACGAGCTTTACGGTGAAGGAAAACATCGAGAGGAAACCTGCATACGTCTGAGAAGAAATTCAAAGGCGTATGTATAGGTGTGCTAGAGTAACGGCGATGGACTCGCCATCTGTCACGTTGGCACCTAATATACCTCGTGCGGAAAGTGGGTGTGTGGGTATTACCTATACACCTCTGCCTACCCTTTCGGGGACCCGGTGGGAAGGCGTGAGGATATATTATATAAGTCCAGAACAGACATGCAGTCCAACTGATGGTGATGCACGACATAAATATTACCTGAAATGCACATGTCCAAGTAAGGTAGCTGCTGAACTGAGTTGTAGTCAAATTTGCCCTCGTTCTTGATATGGTTTTCTTTGATCTCTTGGTACAGTCTCTCCTGGATGTGGGGGTTCATAGCCATCTCGTGCAGCAAGAATGATGAGGCCGAGGATATAGTCTCGAAGCCAGCGATGAAGAACAGAACCGCTTGAGCCACAAGGTCAATGTCCGACCAATCTGTGAAGAAGATCATACTTAGTCCGGTCTTAAATCACGGTAATGACTGACATTCGGAACAATCAATAAGTATGGTAATTTAGTAAGGGTAATTCGGTAGATATCCGTCCGTGAACTTTAAGAATTCAATATTTGTTCTTTGATACTTAGGAATTGAATTAAGATAAAACATTTGAAAAGCTATTGTTCGCATTCAGAATTTTTTGTTTTAAAGATTATTTACGGTAATACAATAAATCCAATATGTTTATCTGGATAATATTCCATCTCTATGCAATTCAATATGTTTATCTGGATAATATTCCATCTCTATGCAATTCAATATGTTTATCTGGATAATATTCCATCTCTATGCAATTCAATATGTTTATCAGGATAATATTCCATCTCTATGCAATTCAATATGTTTATCTGGATAATATTCCATCTCTATGCAATACAATATGTTTATCTGGATAATATTCCATCTCTATGCAATTCAATATGTTTATCTGGATAATATTCCATCTCTATGCAATTCAATATGTTTATCTGGATAATATTCCATCTCTATGCAATTCAATATGTTTATCTGGATAATATTCCATCTCTATGCAATTCAATATGTTTATCTGGATAATATTCCATCTCTATGCAATTCCATTCAATAGTTTTCGCTTGAAAGAGGTACAAATATCCACTTCACGTTTCACGTTTTCAGCTTCCCCACGTGTTTTTAATTTCATTTGAGACGTATTAAGAGGATTGTCAAGCAGACTTTTATTTTATAAGAACATAACCATTAGCATACTTAAAAACCAATTATTAATGTCCATACCTCTAACAACGTGAGATTTGCCGACGTCGGATTCTTCTACAGTAGCAAAGCCAGCGTCGGTGTCTTTGTCTTTCACGTCGTGCGTCAATTTACCTGGTGAATTAAAAAAATAATCAGGTCATGGTAAAAAACTACACCCACTTTTACCTCTGGTTGCGAAGCTTGAGGTAACGGGCTATATGCAAGTCCTGAATGTGATGTGCTGGTAGGTGAATGGAAGGTGATTTTGAATGAGTGTCTGGCACTTCTTCGTGATTCATTTATAATGAACCTTATTTATTACTCTTATGTATTTTTTACTTTCGTTATAATATTCGTTGAACCAATTATTTTCCAAATTAGCATATATCACCACGTCGCCGTGCTAATTTAAAAGATAAATAAATATATAAAATAGGCCAATAGGCCTAGGCCATTTAATGTGGAATATATACATGGTATTATTTTGATTATTTGTTATCTAATACTTCCTGCAAATTACATGGCAGAGCCGATCATAACACGGTAGTATCCTTTAACAGCCAAGACTAGCTATCTCTTATCTTTTAAGTTATCTATTGAGATTGCTTCCTAAATCGTTGTTAGTTGAAAACAGTAAAAGTTAAAAAAAACTGAACCTGCTTCGTAAAATTTTTGTCAGTATACGAATTACGGTAGGGCTCGGGAGATTCTACGCCTGAAGTGTCTTTCATATTTTTGAGTGCAAGATAGAAGTCTTGTTTACACTCTGATCAAACCCTCAAATCACTGATTACATAGCTAACAGTGCTTTAAAATTATAGACGAATTCGAGCAGCCTTTACCCAATCAGTTATCACATCATCGCCATTGGCCTTCACAGTCCGGAAGTGACGTCATAAGCAATTCATCTAAAAGAGGCAGCCATATGTTGATGTTAATGACCAAATAATAATGATGACTATGGTATTCATAATTACAGCTTTAAAGATTTCAATAAAAAAAATCTGTGATACACAACATCTACCTGTTTTTATCCCACAAAAGATGTTATGGCATACTGTACAATACATACATACTACATATTGTATTTAGTATATGCCTTCACACCTTCCTACAAGGGTTCCCAGAGGTGTATAGGTAGTACCCACACACCTGCTTTCCGCCAGAGATATATTTTAGGTGCCAACGTGACAGATATACATATGTACGTTTTCGAATTTCTTCTCAAACGTATGCCGTATTCCTTCCTCTAGATATGTTCGTTCATCGTATAGCTCGTGATGTGACTTACTACTGCTAGATGATAAATGCGATAGATAGCACGCACTCGCAGACGTACAGAGCTTCAATGGTGGTAGAAAAAAGAGAAGAGAATTAAAAGTAGTGGTAGAAACTCCTCACGCTCTCCAACTCCACTCCAAACGACTCACGCGTGAGTCCATCCATCACTTTTTAGTCCTAGTGAATTTATAATAATAATAAATTGTGTGAATGTATGAAGCACAAGTTACACATTTAAGATTAGATTTAAGTTACACGATGTGTAGATTAGATTTAAGTTAGAGTGATGGAATTTGCAGTCAACTCGGCGAGCATGTAGGGATTAGATAGCTGGAGGTCTTCTCTCTGTACCTGCTGGCGATGTACACTGCGTGATAATTTGCTATATGCATATCTAGCTGTAGGCTTATGAGTCTGCTTACCATTTTTCGCCTCCATGAGCAAATGTATCATATCGGGTCTGATGAAGTTACGTGCCTCTCGATCCTTAATGGTTCCCAGCACCATATTTTTGAAGAAGTTGACGGTATCCTCAGCAAACATCTTCACGTTGAAGATCTGAATACAAACATTTAAATTAATGCATTGAGTGTGAAATGTATGGCTACCGTTTGACGAGGCTTTATAAGGCTTTTACTTGTTTATTAATATTGCCTGGGAATCGAACCCGGGCCCTTAATCAATCTTAGTCGAACACATGTAATATACAGGCAATATCCCAACGACTAAATATATAAACATGTAAACAAGCGGAATGCAGATGCACTCATCATCACGCTTCTAGACTGACTGACGGAGCTGGACAATAAAAAAAAAAATTATTTCATACTAGTAGTATAGAATAAAACACCGAAACAATTATGGAATTATAGCCAATAGCTACTAACCTTCATGATAGCAGGAAATGAGGTATAGCCCAAATAGATAAGGACTCTCCGGAAGCCGAGGTTTGTGATCTTTTTACCCATGGCAAAGAATTCATTGTTCTCCTCCATGTGAGAGTCAACCTTGAGCCCAAAGGCACAGGTAGCGATGACATCGTTGGCGTAGCGAGAGGTCAGCTCCTTGGCGTCCACGTCGATGTAGCCCTCTGGGGAGGTACACTTCCGGTTAGATACTTAGAATTTCATCGAAATAACGAATACGAAAGAACGACAAGAGGCCAACTCTACTTTATGAATGAATTGGGTCATTGCAGAAATTAGGTGTGAGCCTCCCTAATCCTAATCCCTATCTCAAATATTACTTGGGCTGACACTCTCACAAAAGTATCAAAAAAGGATTGGTAATCTGGGTTAAGTCAGAAAACCCAAGGCTCCCAACAAACTTATAAAAGCATTAAAGATTGACAAGACTCCTCAATCTCGCCCATCCTCTTATCGACATATAACTACGGAAGTGTGTTAATTCGGGTAGATAAGTAGGTATAACATAAAATATACCTCGATATTAGGATTAATAGAAGACAATACATTTTTATTCCGTATGTTTCCTTCCACCTTCTACCACCTTCTACCACCGCACCTCTCGCCATCGACGGGGAATTCATCCCCATACCTTGGAACCACAAAGGTCTCGCACTGTGCGCTTCCAAAGGAGTTTTCTTCCGCGAACGCTCAGGCTGTGGAATGAGCTCCCCGTTGAGGTTTTTCCTGGAGAGTACAGCATGGAGTTCTTCAAGAAGGGTGTGAAAAGATTCCTGCAGGATCGGCAACGCGCGAGTGATACCCCTGGTGTTGCAAGCGTCCATAGGCGGCGGTAACCGCTTACCATCAGGCGGACCGCATGCTTGTTTGCCACCCAAGTGGTATAAAAAAAAAAAATGTTTTGCCGTAACAAAGATTATTCTATACGTTATTTGGTAATTGGTAAATTATAATTGCATACCAGCAGAAGCGTTGATCTTGATTTTAAGTGCCTTGATCATCTGTTCTCCCACCTCCACCATGAAAGGCACCATTCCTTTTATCTTGGAGCTGGTGAACGCAGGGCTGAGGGCTGACCGCATGTCCTTCCATTCTTGACCTGTTGTATATAGATCAGGGGTTGGGATCGGTTACGCGTGTGTGATGACCCTGGTGTTGCACCGCCAAAAGCGGCACGCGGCTACAACCGCCAATAACATATCCTGCTTTCGATCTGCATTGAAACTTGTTTCTTACCCACTGAGCTGTTTGAAAAATTTGCTATAACAACAACTGGAGCTTCTTTCATTAGCTTTTTGCTTCAGTTGAGAGGGAATTTATTCTACCATCATAACGTACCAATACAAAACCTCACTTTAAAAAGAACTCCAAAATTTAAGTACTTTAAAGATATTATCGTTCAGATTAGACCTAGTTAAATTTACCTTTGAGCGAAAACAAGTTCCGACCGAAGAAGGGGTCAACGTCTTTATCTACCATATTCTGGTGGTCGAGGAAGTACTCGAAGTCTTTGACCGTGACGTTCTTAATGACATCCAAGTCTCGGAGGAGAACTGTCGGCCTGACGAACTCGAAACGTCCAATGAACCTGTAATAACAAAAAATATAACAGAAAAATTTACAGAAGTCGAGGAAAATTTTCCCATCAATATTATTCATTCACTCTCCTCAAGTCAGTCTCTTCATAAATGATATATGCCGGAAACTATATATGTCAGTTTTTTTAACCTTTCCTCTCTCATCTTTCCCAATCCAATATAACATGCTTATCATAATTTTAATCAAATTTTCGTTCACATTTGTTTTTGCTATTCTTATTTTGGATTCGATCGACGTTGAAGATAAAGAAGTTTGGCTCTAGTTCCTTCTGCGCATGCGGCTTCCTTGGTAGCTCATAAACGGCACAAATTTGTGGATGTCTCTAACTATTCTGAATCTTTTCTTTTCTCATTTCGGGGTTTTTTTACAATAATAATTTTACTTTTTTTTATTTTAATTTATTCAATATCTTGACCAGAATTAGTTACAGTACTGATGACAATATTTGTGTCACTTGTTGAATTTGTCTAATTTGTGAATGTGAGAACATTGTAGGCTTTGTAGATTCTTAGATCTTGCTAACATTGTTATAATTATCTTGTTTTATGTATGCTTTGTATAGTAAGTAACGACCTATTGTCGGGCCTGCGTTGTTCCCCCATACTTGGGTACTTGCTGTAACGAAAAAAATATTGTATATGCCTAATGATTTGAAAAGAGTAACCATGGAGTTTCTTGCCGGTTCTTCTCCATGG
Source organism: Drepana arcuata (assembly GCA_016069955.1). Taxonomy (NCBI): domain Eukaryota; kingdom Metazoa; phylum Arthropoda; class Insecta; order Lepidoptera; family Drepanidae; genus Drepana; species Drepana arcuata. The sequence goes on along the minus strand of JACCPG010000420.1, from coordinate 95,315 downwards.
AAGCGACCAACCCGAACCGTGCTTCTTTTTCGACGTTTTATAAGTGCCCATCTGGGCCTATGTGAAATAAAAAGATTTTGATTGATTGATTGATTGATCCTACACTACTATAACGTTCATATTTCAAAAGGGCTTACAATCCATTCTAATGATTAAATATTTCAGTGACGTACCTTTCAGTAGAAAATTTTCGGTAAAGATTTTGACATTCGGTGGACAAATGTGTCTGGCGCAGCAACATGGGCCCAGCGTTGCCGATGAAGGGTAGGGGTTTGATGTGCTTGACTCCATAGCGGGAGAACCTGGAGAAGGCCTTGAGCTGGTACAACACCAGCACAGCGATCAGCACCGCTAACCATATCAGCACCAACATCGTCTAGACCACAGGAAATTACATCATGAAAGAGGCGAGACAAATCAAGCAGCGAGCGAAAAGAAGTAATCATGGAGCTTCTTGCCGGTTCTTCTCCATGGAAACGACCAACCCGAACCGTGCACCTTTGTCGACGCTTTATAAGTGCCCACCTAGGCCTATGTGAAATAAAAATATTTTGATTTTGAATGCTCTTTAAGCAAGGAGTAGATGCGATTATTTTGCTGTCAGTTGGATGCTGTCAGTTGAATTCTACAGTTCGACAACAACTGGGCAGGTTATATGACGTGATGGATCGATGGATCTGTGTCCACTGCCAGAGAATCAATGCTCATTGGCTTCATTAATAATTCATGTTATTAGCATTTGTATTTTGTCTGCGTGTAAGATTTATCGAAGCATGTATTATATGTTTATCGCTCGCTACCTTCAAGGACAGGTTCTGCCTAGTTTAAAATTCCTGTGAGATATCCAAAGTATAATTAATGTATATCTTCATGTTTTCCCACAAGGTTACCTAAAGGGTACCCACATACCCCCTTTCACCAGATATATATTTTAGGTGCCAAGGAGTCAGATGGTGAGTCAACCGCCGGTACTCAAGCACGACTATACGTACGCCTTTGAAGTTCTTCACAAACATATGCAGGTTGCCTGACGATTTTCTCTTTCAATGTAAAGCTTATGGTGTGACTAATCACTGTAGTTTTGTTCAGAAAACTTATTTGTGCAGTCGGGATTCGAGCTTGCGGTGTTGAATGCAGGCAACTACTCCACTCGGCCACCACGGGTTGTAATACTACTATTGTAATAATAATATAAACAACTTTAGTGGTTACAAATATGCAAACAGTATTACCTAAAGTGACTTAACTCGATACTTATTTAGTTTAAATAATCATAGAAGCAAGATGATGACGATTAAATAATGAATCACGGTTTCAGTGGTAACAAATATATTTACTTACGAGTTTATAAAAAACAGATGATTAGCGCTCTAACACAGAAACACCTCACACAACCTCAAGTCTACTAACGCAGAAACTGAATCGCGCACTTATAAGTGCCGAGATAACTAACGTTAACTATCTACAGATACTAAATATAGTAGGCACTCATATACCCAGATATCTGCGCGTCATCGTGACTCGTTTGTATCACCGGCCAAAGGTTGCTTACTCTTTTGTACCCAAACATGTCAAGGGTTATCAATCTCACTTGTACGAACACCTGTATGTGATTTCCAGTAAAGATAAAGTAATTAAAGAATTTTATCAAATGAGATCTCAATATCATTTACGTAACATGGGGAAGACAACGGTCTACTGTCCCAAGAAGGATGGGAACGTCGAAACTAGTCAGCATGTCTAATGGAAGTGAACGACTCGACATAATGCTATGTATGGCACAGGAAGCTTAGGCTGGGAAAAAGGCTTAAATTATTTTTTTGTTAAGACTTAATAAAGGTTTGCAGATCAGGTAGCACACGTAACTACCACATAATATATTATTTGCAAACTTGCTAGCTGTTGGCTAGCCAGCTATGGAGTGTAAGTCTAATAGGAGTTGGATTAAAAGATTGCATCCGTAACAAAATCATACGCCCCAGAACACTAATAGCCGATGCGGGTTGCCATGGACTTAAATGGGATTGGGATGGACACGTCTGACACATGTCAGACGAGTTGCGGGCCAAACAAATCAACAAAAGACCCCAGAAAACTTGACGAGAAGGCGAGGACGGCCAAGAAGAAGGCGGTACGGCGAAGAAGATGGCGGGACGAACTACACATGCACCTGAATAATTGGTCGGAGGTGGCTCTCGATCGCGGGGAGTGGAAAGACAGGGGGGAGAGCTTGGCCTAGTAGTGGGACATAGATAACTGCATGTAATAATAATCGTAATATTAGTGAAAAAAGTTTGAATGTAATTACTAAAACAAAATCAAATAAACAGAGGCTCTCCTGTAGTAGGATACCTTTTGCTGGATACCTATTAAGGAGACAGCTTGTTAGTCTGGATAATGGAGAATACAAGAATTCCTTGGGCAATGTGGACCTTTTACTCGGTGTTAGGTGTAGTACTTAGCCAGGATCTTCTGGAACAATGAGAGGACTGCACCATTGGTTAACCCCATTTTAAACGCTTCGTGATTCCCCTCTCCCCATTGCTGGCTTGGCGTCTTTAGGTTTCACCCTTAGGGCATCGTAGGTCAATCCTAATGAGCTTGATGCTGCTTCTGCATATGCCAACCGTCCATATACTATTGCGTTTATAAAATACTAGCTGTGCCCCGCGATTTCACGCGTTTCATTTGATTATTCACTCTCTTGCATAATAGTGTGATGATATATGTATAGTCAATTATAACCTTCATTGATCTAATGCAAAATAGTTAGAAATAGGATTACTAGTTTCTGAAATAAGCACGATCAAACTGTCAAACTGATTTTCGTTCAGGCCAAAATTAACGGTATGAACGCACCCTAACATGAGGAAAGCAAAGCCACAAAAGCGCCGAGGAAGAATGAGGTGAGCCGGAGTGATTAAATAAAAGTAGTGTCAAAGTGTCCGTCACTAGAATTAGATTGCGGAATGTCCACCCATCTCTAGCCGGTGTCATTGAGGGGGACCTTGGTGCGCGATGCAAGTAACAGGCGACTGCGGTTTAAAAAAAAACTGAATAGGACTTTTACTGTTCAGAACAACTCATTGGTACAGCTGGGCTTCAAATTTGTAATCTTTGTGTGGTAGGAGGCTACGTACAGGCTCGAACCCCTCAGCCACCACGGCCAGGCGTTTGTATGGTCGTGCTTGAGTAAAGGCGATGAACTCGCCACTACCGTTGGCTACCTACACATGAGCCGTGGGAGCCGTGGTGGACGAGTGGTTCGAGCAGTTGCCTGCGACGCAAAGGTCGCAAGTTCGAATCCCGACTGTACCAATGCGTTTTTCTGAACTTAAGTACAGTGATTAGTCATACCACGAGCTTTACGGTGGAGGAAAAAATTGAGAGGAAACCTGCATACGTCTGAGAAGAAATTCAAAGGCGTATGTATGTATAGTCGTGCTTGAGTAACGGCGATGGACTCGCCATCTGTCACGTTGGCACCTAATATACCTCTGGCGGAAAGTGGGTGTGTGGGTATTACCTATACACCTCTGCCTACCCCTTGTGGGAAGGCTTGAGGATATATTATATTATTTTATACTGGGCTACCCTACCTCACAAATATAACTTTTACTGCGTAACATTTAATTCTATTGGTAGTTTTTCTGGAACAAAATATATCCAATGCTGTAATCCAACTCTGTGCCACATTTCAACGTATTGTATTCAGTAGTTTTTGCGTGAATGAGAAACAAACATCCTCACAATCTGTCGCATTTATAATATTGATAGGATGTTTGTCAAGCCGCTCTCGTTCTTAACTCATTCCATCGACTTGTCTCCGGGTGAAGTTGATAGATCATGTTCAGGTAATCCGCTCCGTAATCTGTGGAGCGCGGCGCGTAATTTTTCACTAACCCAGATCGTCTAATAAATCTCGAGACGAGATCTAATATATATTAAAGTAGGCGCTTTATTGAGTTAAATTAATCAATACATATCCAATAATACCTTCGGACCTTAGAACCTGGTTGGTTTTATGTGTTATGTGTGCTGTGGTTACTTTTAATAGTTAAATCAGTTAGCGTATTTCCTATTGTTAGTTTTATAATTTTGTATTAGCTGAGAGTGGAGAGGTAGGGCGTAACGGGCTTCCCGTTCGAATTTGGAGCTGCCCGACTGGGTCAGCGCCTCATCCTTATAGAAGTCCGTATCCAAATACCACAATTTTTTGTGTTGTGTTCCTAAGCGGTGAATAAGGTTTCCAGTAATGAGCTCCTTGGGGAGGGGGAGCGTTCTTTTTTATATATTTTGTTATTGTGTTGGAAGCAGAGTACTATTACGCTGCCAACACAGTATAACTCTCCAAGCGCGCAAATGATACTTCGTATCGTAGACGCAGGCTACGGTAACCGCTTCCCATCAGGTGGGCCGTATGCTTGCTTGTCACTCTTGTTGTATATAAAAAAATAAAATTAAAGCTGAATTTACGTTGGTAATTATATATAAATAAATAAAATAGGGCAATTTCCTATTATACTACGAAGAATACATTATGATAACGAAAAATATTATTTAACTTAGAAGAAAAGCATTGGCTGGCCGACTTGATTAGATCCAAGATCTATTGTTTACTCAGGAGTTCAAGTGCGATGTACCATTTACATACTTCTTGAATCTTTTTATGATACAGCATAGTTCACAGTAAAGAATTAAGTACCTAGTAGTTTTTAGTTTATTAAGAGGGTAACTTAAAACTGAAAATTATTCTTAGTAAATACTTATGTGTATAAGTGTGAGCATTGCGTCTAAGCATCTTCTGCTAGATTAGCAAAATCAGGTTTGTAATTGGTAATGGTCGACCTTAAAGAATACAGTGTATGTGCGTCCGTCAAGCGAGAACGGTGTTTATTTTTTGTTTATTATAAGTAGGAAAACGTTGACTCAAATAAATATGTTGAACGAAAACACGAATGCAATTGTTCAACACATTTCTTCAAACTTGGATATTTCTCATTGGAAACCAATGGCCAGAAATCTAGATATGAGAATGGCCTTGCTTTTAGAAATATGTGATGCGCAGAGCAATAATTTCGTTTCGTTTTGAAGTTTCATACTTAATGGAAAGTACCTGGATGACCGAGCTTAGCTCGGTATTTTTCAGATTTATATTTTTTCGTACGAATGACATACTTATGACAACCAAACACTCATTGGCTTAAAGTTTGTTGCTTAGCAACGCTTTATCAGTGGGGAAATTCATATACTAATGAAATTGTTGGAGACTTTCAATGCCTAAAAACACGGATAAAACGACTTTTTTTTTAATGAAACCTAGCTAGATCGATTTATCGCCCCCGAAATCTCCCCCTTACCAAATTTTATGAAAATCGTTGGAGCCGTTTCCCAGATTCAGATTATATATATATAGATATATACAAGAATTGCTCGTTTAAAGGTATAGGGATATTAAACGGATAACTGATGAATTCCCGCAACTTCATTTTTAATAAAGCGAATTTCGAAGCCTGATGCCACTGCCTTAATTTTTGCCGTGTAATTGTTAGGAATAAAATTGTAGGTAAAATGGTTTTCCACATGATCCTTCTTTTCTTTTCTTTTCGATGTCAACTATCAGTAAATGCTGCAATAGAACTTATCACTCCTGCTTCTGTTTTATTATTATACACGTTTACGTTGCGCAGTCTGTTCTATGTATTTGTGTTTATACATACATACATACATACATATCATCACGCCAAGTCCCTAACGGCGTAGGCAGAGAGTATAGAGCGCCAGTTCTCTCTAGACTTACATACCTCTTTCGCTTTGTCCACATTCATCAGTCTCTTCATACATGCTCGTCGGTTTCGAGTACTCTTAACGTTCCCGTCCTTCAGAGTCCGATCTATATGAATTTGTGTTTATATTTTTAGTTTTGTCTCGATCGGCCATGTCGAGAGAATGAATGAAGAACGATTGACGTAAAAAGTGTATAAGGCGAGTGTGAATGAAAGTGTTGGAAGGGGTAGACCTTGACGGACGTTTCTAGACCAAATTAGGGACGTCTTGAAAAAAGGTCAGGTCAAGAGTACCCTAAACCGAAGAGCATGTATGAAGAGAATAATGAAAGTGGACAAAGCGAAAGAAGTATGTAAGGATCGTAGCAAGTGGAACGAAGTGGTCTCTGCCTACCCCTACGGGTAAGCCATTCTTGAACTAAATGAATTGGTACCGTAGTAAAGAAAAAAACATGAATTTGACGCTGATATTTGAAAAGTGGTACGTCAGTTAAGTAAATGAGTCCCCTACCCACGTATCTACTGTACAAGGTTCAAATCTATTCTAATCAAAAGTAAAACATATTTATTGAATACATTAAATACAATTCGACGTGTAAAATTACATTGCTAGTATGGATACAAGAATAATTATATAATAACAATAATCACTGAGTAATGAATCAATTAGTTATTTTCAGTTGCTGATCTTGAAGTTAATCCAATGACCTCCTAGGAGCCTTAGGTTAAAGTTGTCCTTGCACAACTTAGCAGGGATGCAGGTCCGCTCGCTGGGAGACACCTCGAAGTCCTGGAGAACTTGGTACGCCAGAATTTTCAACTCGCAGAGAGCGAACCTTGAACCTAGAATATTAAAAATTAAATATTCTGATCCGAACTGGCGCTCTATCTTCTGTGTGGAACTCGGCGTGATGTATGCAGGTATGTATGTATATAGATATGTACCTATGTATGTATACAGATCTAAATATATATCTCCGCATGATAAGTGCGATCTGTGCTGAGGGTCGCAAATTTAATCGAATCTCTACCAACTACAAACATTTCAGAGCATAATGGATGAGGATCTAATATTTGTGCAATCAGACTACGGATTTATTGTAAGGATTTCGTCCGAACCTACATGCCAATTGGCGTGATGCAAGTACAGTCAACATACCAATGCAGTTCCTAGGCCCCAGGCCGAAGGGCATGTATGTGAACGGCTTGATGCTGTGCTTATTCTCTTCGGAGAAGCGCTCAGGGTCGAACTTGAGGGGGTCTGGGAAGTATTCTGGGTCGCGGTGGAAGGCCCATATAGGGATCATGAGACCCTTCCCTTTGCGTACCTGGAAACAGAAGTGAAAGAAAGGTGTGAGACAGAGTATTTTCTATACTTATCCCTAAGTTGTTCAATTAAAAGCTGCTTGCTTGCATTTAATGTACACATTTTAATGTGATTTTCATCAATAGATAGAGTGATCCAAGAGCAAGGTATGTATAGTTAAATAGATACAATTTTAGGGAACGGAGCTGTTATCGTGACTTATCCTTATGACGCGGGGGAAACCGCGAGGTAGAACTAGTGTCACTATAAAAATATTGTTGTTTGAACGCACCCATTTCAAGATCTACTAAGCCTGTAGAAGCATTTTTTTTATAAGATAGCCCGTTAAATGACGAAGTCCAAATTACAATCATGCTATTACCCAAGGGCCCAAGGACTCAAGGAGCCAAGGGTAAAGAGGAGTAATCTTATGAATGCTATATTATAAATGAATTCCTTAAAATATCGTTATTTCACGGAAAAATACAAATTGGAATTCGATAAAATGCATATATATAAATTAATTAATTAATTAGCATGTGAGCACAAAGGATACGTTCTAATCCAGGTAAAATCAATCAAGGAAAAAATTTTAGACAACTAGAGAATACACTAAAAGTGAGAACATGTAAACGATGAATCCACGCCACGTACAATATAGTCTTCTTTGGCCTCGCTATTGGGTTTTCCCAAATTGTAATCCTTAGTGCACATCCTGTCGGTGGCCACGGCCGGCGGCCACATTCTTAACAGTTCTGTAAAGGAAAATAATCGAAGGTAATTCGAAGTAGTTCTCTCCAACTTTGAATACTGAATGAGAGTACTCGAAATCGACGAGCATGTATGAAGAGACTGATGAATGTGGACGAAGCGAAAGAGGTAAGTAAGTCTGGAGAGAACTGGCGTGGCGAGAGAACGTGATGATATGTATGTATGTATGAATACTGATTGATACAGGCCAATTTATTTGAGAAAGGTAATGAATGAATGCAGATATTCTTGTATAAAATGCTTAACAAATTCTATTATCTAAGCTAATATTCCATACACCCACTTTCCACAAGAGATATATTTCAGGTGCTAAAGTGACAGCGAGTCCTGCCTTGCAGTTGGCACGACACAGAGATTGCAAGTCCGACTCCCGACTGTACCAATGAGTTCTGAACTTAAGGACGGGGATTAGTCACACCACGAGCTTCACGGTGAAGGAAAACATCGAGAGGACACCGGTATATGTTTGAGAAGAGATTCAAAGATTTATGTCTAGTCGTGCTTAAGAAACGACGATGGACTCGCCACTTTGGCACATAAAATATACAATTCGTCATAAATATTAAGCTGAAATTTCGCTCAGGAGCTCACCTGATACTACCATGTCCAAGTAAGGAAGGTTCTGTATGGTATTGTAGTCAAACTTGCCACCAGTTCGGGCATCATTCTCCCTTATTTCCTGCCTCAACTTCTCCTGGATATCAGGATTCGCCGCCAGCTCGTGTAGAAGGAATGACATGCCTGAAGATATCGTCTCAAAGCCAGCTATGAAGAACAGCACTGCTTGGGCTATTAGGTCGTCATCTGTCCACGCTGGAATGAGAGAATGCAGTTATTATCGTTTGGGTATTGGATATGACAGACTAGTCCAATGTGGAGGTAACTAATGACCTTGTATGAGAGGAGACCTAGTGTGGATCTCGTGGTGATGGTGGATCCGTATACATATTTGCCTTTTTTGGAAGGAAAATTAATTTCATACATACTTCTACGGTAACAGAAAACGAGAGGTTTCGTCTCGTGTCACCTTAAGGTCTGCCGAACCTTTTTGGCCTTAGAAAAGGTCATACAAAACGTGGTCTAAGGAAAATCTAGTTTCAAAGATACACTGTCTCCATCATATTTGTCATTTAATCTGAATTTAACCATGTTTACGATACATATTTTCTATTAAGTTATTGCTCGGCTTCATTTGTTTTTTCGCGGCCCGCCTGTCGGTAAGCGGTTACCGCCACCTATGAACGATTGCAATACAAGGGCTGTCGCTGTGCCAACACTGCATGAATCCTATTGTCTTCTATATTAAAATACTTTACATTAGTCAAGAATTTTCATGTATGTTTCAGTTTTCAGTCTTACTTCGCGTGACTGCCTTCTTGCCAACATTGGACTCTTCAACAGTGGCGAAGCCGGCGTCACTCTCGTTCGTTGCTTTATCATCGTGAGTTAATCTTCCTGAAATATAATTTACATATTAAAGGACTTCTAAAAGATAAGCTGTAGTTGTGTAGTGGTTCAATTAGTAGCTTGCAACACAAATATTGCAAGTTTGGAATTTGGAATACTTGTGAACAGTGTACCTACAGTTTATAGTGTACAGTTTGCACAGTGTTAAATCACATTAAGAGCATTGCGATGAAGGAAAACATCGAGAGAAAACCCGCCAAGTTTGGAAATAAATTCTTGGCATCTGTGGTTATTATTGATAACATAAATATTGTGTTGCTAAACTATCAAATTAGAATACAGATACATTTTTGAAATAATGTATTAACATTGTTTGAAAACCTTTAAATCAGGTGGTAATTATTATTTGTTGCTACAAAGTACTTGGAATGATCTTTCTAAAAATCTAATAACCTTTCTTGGCCTCCATGAGCAGATGTATCATGTCAGGTCTGATGATGTGTCTCGTCTCCCTATCCTTCATCGTGCTCAGCACCAAGTTCTTGAAGAAGCGTTTCACAGATTCGGAGAATAATTGCAATTTCATTACCTGGAATTAATTATCTAATATAATATATATATCCTCACGCCTTCCCACAAGGGTCCCCGAAGGGGTAGGCAGAGGTGTATAGGTAATACCCACACACCCACTTTCCGCCAGAGGTATATTAAGTGGGTGTGTGGAATTAATTATAATAATTTTAACTAATATTTTGCTTGTGGTAGTTATGTTACGTATATTTATAAAAGATGGGTGCAAGTCTAGAGAGAACCGGCACTTTATTCTCTATGCCTATCCCGTTAGGGACTCGGCGTGATGATATGTATGTATATGTTAATGTTTTCTTGGACACGTTTTATAAATCACTAGCGGCCCGTCCCGGCCTCGCACGGGTAGACATAAATAGGTACAACTACCCTCTCACGAAGAGTTAGCTACTCGATGCGCTGCGTGGCGGCCGCCGCCGGCATGTATTTTTATTTTAATTTCATGATATCTTTTGAATGGAATGTCCGATTTTAATAATTCAAAAGTAATCATCAGGTATTGAGACAGTCTTGAATATAAAATTCTTTATTTGGATAAAAATTTGTAAATGGTATGGATAACACGGTCTTATTTTGATCGGCATTTCTATCAATTTGTTAAATGTAAAAAAGTAGTTATAGTGACGTAACTACAATAGTTACACATATGGTCTCGCGAAGTTTTTTGTAGATATTGATATATTTTATAATATTGTCGAACATTTTTTTGTCCTATCATTAATACTCTTCGCAGCGTATGCGATGAAAGACATTTTATGGCAAATTTTTTTACACCTTCGGTTGGTTTTAATAAGAATTTCTAAAGATTTCTATAGTAATCTAGTACTAAATATAGCCTATGTTACTCAATGATAATGTAGCTTTCTAATGAAAAAAGAATTATTAAAATCGGTCCAGTACTTTTTGAGTTTATTCGTTACATACAAAAATACAGATCATTCCTCTTTATAATATTAGTGTAGATATAGTTACATTATAAACAAAGAAATAAAATTAATAAATACACATACATCATCACGCCGAGTCGCTAACGGGGTAGGCAGAGGTAGAGTAGTAGAGTGCCAGTTTACTCTAGACTTTCATACATACCTCATTCATCAGTCTCTTCAAGCATGCTCGCCGGATTCGACCATTTTTTACGATCCCATCCTCCGAGTCCGATCGAGTCAAATAATGAACACATAAATCCTGCTTCACAGGTATACCTTCAGTCCGTCCCATACAGGTTTCGGATGGGTACCCTCTACTCGCCAATAGATATATTTTGGAGACAACGACTTGTTCTCAAACCTGAGAAGGTCCTCATAATACATTCTTTCACATTAAGCTATTAATCACTATAGTCAAGTTCGTAAAAGCTCATTGGTAGGCATTTTTTACCTACATATCATCACGCTGAATCCTCCACGGAGTTTGTATGAAATAATCAGATCTGCATTGATGATCTTACCTTCATAAGCTTAGGAAAGCAAGCGTACAGGAAAAACATTAGAAACTGGCGAAACTTGAAAGTAGCGGCAGTTTTACCCATCTCATAGAAATCATTGTTTTCTTCATTGTGCGAGTCCACTTTAAGACCGAAAGCGCAGGAGGCGATGACGTCATTGGCGTACCGTGACGTCAGATCTTTGCAGTCAATCTCCAGGTACTCAGCTGGTGAAATAAATACGAGAAGAATTACAAACAGGAGTCTAACAAAACATTTTGAGGGTCGTGTTGCAAACATCCAGGTGGCCGGTAACCGGTGGTAACCGTTTACCATCAGGCGGGTTACAAGCTTGTTTGCTTCCTTAATGATAAAAAATGCTTTGGAGCCAAGTCGTTGAAGTTAGTAGTCGTTGAAATGAACAAAAAAGCAGTAACCTGGCGTATAACAATAGCATGGAGTTTATTCTGACGGGAGAGGTAATGAGAATGAGATAGACATAAATAATATTAGAGAACCAACAAGACTTATAAATTGTAAGCAACGTCTAGTCACAAACCTTCTTATTTGATTATTAAGACACAATAAAACAAAACAAATTGGGAATACACTGATATTTCATGACACGTGAGTTTTAGTAGCAATAAACCCGTTTCAAAGAGGTCTGTATGCCTAAAAATCGCAATCTCCTTTATGTTTCCCCCTGAGAGACTCGGTGTAATGATAATATGTATGTATCCGAGTCTGTTCGATGCTTAAACGGCTAGCAAAACCTCTTTTAATTTATGATAAAGACAGCCGATGTAGGCGTTACGCCTCTACCAACGTCTTCAGAGACCCAAGTGGTAAGAAGAACAGGTAATAATAATAATTACAGCAACCCTGGACGCTCTAGAACACACCCTCAGTTTAAAAGCGTGTATAAGCTGTAATGTAGGCTGGAATTTTCCATCAGTCAGCATACTGGCCATCCACACACAATTACAATTTTAAACGAGAGGTCCCTGGGCATTGTTCTCTATGGCTATAGGGCCTTTATAATGGTTTACTTTTGGGCCATGTCTTAATATTTTTGAGAAAGCACCTCAATTTCGACTAAAAGTAGATGTGTTACTACATACACCTCACGGATGGGACCTTTGTGAAAATGCGTGAAAAAGTATTTGAAAGAATCTAACATCTGTTAAGCAAGAAATTCTCATAAGAATTCTCAAATATCAGAATAAGATATCAACACATGTTAATGCATTAGCGACAAACCTTAAGGGCTCTGGTAGTACCATATACTCAAGACTGAGGAGGAATAGTGTTCCAACCATCCAATACCGATTCCCCATAATATAGTATTTTTTTAACTTATACCTCCACATTAGCGTAAATGACCACGTTGTCGTGCTAATTGTAAATAAATAAATAAATAAATAGTGAGTGAGATCAACGGATTCTCCTCCTAGCCAAATGCCATACCCAGACTCTGGTCAACAAATCTAGCAGCTAAATGTGAGAAACAGATAATATAGTCTAAAATAAATATAATCTTACGTGATTTGAACGAAGACGATTAAAATAAACGAGTTCTCCGACGTTGCAAAATAAAGCATTTTATGTTGTGGCTTAATTTGACCAAATTACACTGGGCAAAAACTCATTTGATTTCGTGCCTTTTTTCGTGTTTTTCGGCCTCGGCTTTTTTATTATGTATATCCTCACGTCTTCTCATAAGGGCCCCTGAAGGGGTAAGCAGAGGTGTATTAGTAGCACCCACACATATTTAATATCACCACTATGCTAGCAGCATTACGACAAACAGGTTTAGGCAGTTCAACCCCCTTGGCCTTCCTGTTCTGTCTCACGCTATCCATTGTATGGCAATGACATAAACTTTTTACATACGGGGATCATGTCTAGGACGCAGACATTGCTTTTGAAACTCGACACCTCACTACATATAGCAACTGGCTAAGATACTCAGTATAGTGGAGGCACTAGCCCAATCGGGCAAAGATAAAAAACATGATTAGATTGTCCGATTGTTGAGTAAGTTGGACCATAATTAGGTGCCGATTTATAACTAAATATAAACCCTAACGCAAGGGTAATGAAGCAAAATTTGTACCTGAGATGCCTTTTACAAAAACAATTGTTTTTGTGAAAATTAATGAAATGATTAGCTGGCTTTAAAACTTGCAACCAAAATCACTGCAAGCGACTACTTTAATGTTTGCAGGTCATTTACCTCCAGTTGCCTCCATCTTCTTCTTCAATGCTCTCGTCATCTGATTCCCCACTTCCACCATGAACGGCACCATCAGCTTCATCTTGGAGCTGGTGAACGCTGGACTCAGGGTCGAGCGCATGTCCTTCCATTCTTGACCTGAAAGGGAATATTCATGTTGAATAATAAAATGTCGAATAGTAAAGAGCCGTGGTGGCCGAGTGGTTCGAGCAGTTGCCTGCGACGCAAAGGTCGCAAGTTCGAATCCCGACTGTACCAATGAGTTTTTCTAAACTTAAGTACAGTGATTAGTCACACCACGAGCTTTACGGTGAAGGAAAACATCGAGGAAACCTGCATACGTCAGAGAAGAAATTCAAAGGCGTATGTATAGTCGTGCTTGAGTAACGGCGATGGACTCGCCATCTATCACGTTGGCACCTAATATACCTCTGGCGGAAAGTGGGTGTGTGGGTATTACCTATACACCTCTGCCTACCCCTTCGGGGATCCTTGTGGGAAGGCGTGAGGATATATTATTATATAATAAAATGTGAATGCTTCTGAAATATGAACGACGTTGATGACGACGATGACGGTGACGTTAAAGATCAGTGTCAATGCCTTTTTGGCAATTGTCACTAGGACACAACATCTAACGCCAGTTCGAATTTCGCTTTTACAATTTACAAACAAAGACATTTCAAGAATTTATAATCTAGGTAACAATATAAACTTGTTTGTTCCTGATAATGAAATGCTTAGAGTAGATATCGTTCGATGGCACTGGTGATTGCATCTAGCGCATTATAACATATCTGATAACAGTACTCGTCATAGCCTCTCCACATCCTGATACAGCCATCAAATACCATGATGGTACTCAAATATAATGAGTTGAGGTGAAGGGACCTGGTGATCCAAAACGAATGCACGCTTATCCCCGACAACTTTACCATGACCGTAACTGTACCCCAGTTGAGACGAACTGCAGAGTTAATGATATGGGAATCACGTAAACACAATATTGACCTGCTATATATTATAAATATCATGTTTTTTATCATGACAGCCTTTACACGGTATTCACCTTTGCAGAAATAGTATTTATTATCCATTGCCGAGAATTGAATCTTCGCGACGATAATATTTTCTAGCAAGTACAAAACCTAAGATAACTTCTATCGTTTGGGCAATCTGTTATTATTTTTGCGAGCTTGCACAAAATCAGTCTCATATACACACTTATATAGTAATAAGAGTATGTAAGAGAGGTAGGGCATAACGGGTTTCCCGATCGAATTTGGAGCTGCCCGACTGGGGCAGGACATCCACCTTAAAGAAGTCCGTAGCCAAATAACACAATTTTTTGTGTTGTGTTCCTTCGTGGTGAATAAGGTTTCCAGTAATGAGCTCCTTGGGGAGGGGGAGGATTGTTATATTGTGTTGGCAGCAAGGGTGGGATTAGTCCCATTGTGCGGCCAACACAGTATAACTCTCCGAACACAGAGTGGCAACGCGCAAGTGATACTTCGGTATTGCAAGCGTAAATAGACTGCGGTAACCGTTTTCCATCAGGTGGGCGTATGCTTGTTTGCCACTCTAGTTGTATAAAAAAAAAATTAAATCGCATGTTAAGAAGTAAAAACAATATATTTAGTCATTTTGCACCTTTATGTTCGAAACTTTACAGTTGTATTTCTGTGTTTTGGTTTTCTTCAGAGATCTTTAGTGTGGGTATATGAGTCAAAACGCCTCAGACGTATTCAGGCGCCAAGGTATCAGCTGGCAAGTACATCGCCGTTTCTCAAGCGTCTGTACAAACGTCTTTGAATTCCTATTTAAAATCGCCGATAAGTTTTGTAGTGTGATCGTATTTTTGTACTCAATTGGGAACTTTGGAATTTATCTGAACCCTAATTATCAACAGACAATAACTTACCTTTCAATGAAAACAGGTTTCTCCCAAACAGGTTGTCTTTCTGATCATCACCCAAAACCCTGTGGTCAAGGAAATGTTCAAAGTCCTTGACGGCTACCTTTTTGACCAGCTCTATGTCACGAATCATAGTGATTTCGTTCATGAACTCGTATCTGCCTACAAACCTGCGGACAATAAATAATTGTAAAAATCTAATTTCTTATTAGGTCAGTTCACGTTCATACTCACAATGAAACTAAAGAAATAAACAGAATCTTATGAAATCGGCTTTTTCAATTCTAGAATGTCTAAAATGCTAAAATGTTATTAGCTTCTCAAACAAACGAAGATAATGAGAGTATTTTGTTATTTAATTGTTGTCTAGATTGCGGTCATTAAACCGTTCAATACCCCCAATTTGACCTTGGCTAACCTTTTCGTACCGGTCATGCGATAAGGATAAAATAATACAACCTTTATCTAACCTTCATACCTTTCCATTAACGAAAGACAAATGTGGAATAGCGTCTTGTAGCCCTAGAATGTAAATGCCGGAAGTTACATTTCAAGATGACAATGTGTCTTAAAACATACATTATTTTTTTATTATATCATATATACATATCATCATGCCGAGTCCCTAATGGGGTAGGCAAAGAGAATAGAGCGCCAGCTCTCTCTAGACTTTCATACCTCTTTCACTTCGTCCGCATTCATACAGTCTCTTCATACATGCCCGCCAGTTTCGAGTACTCAAGACGTTCCCGTCCTTGAGTGTCCGATCTATTTAATCTAGGTAGTTGGAATGTGGTCTTCCTCTGTCTTTCGCTTTGTATATTAATTAATTATTCGTTAATAAATTATTGATTGAGTAGAATTCAACCTCCCATGGAACTAGATAGGCTCGCCAAATACTGTGAGGCTTGCGACCGGAGGTCCGTTTTGCAAAATCAAGTTAATTGCGCATAAATAAACTGCTACGTAGTACATACATATACGTATACGCATGTAAGTACATTCGGGATTCGAACTTGCAGTCGACTGCTCGAAGCACTCGGGCACAACTCTTATTATTGTATTTGCCTAAGTTTTGCCTGGTTCGGACATGAAAAGCGTCAATCACCAATTACTGTCCTACAAAGTTTCTTGAATTTAACCTACGGAATTGGGTTTAATTTAGGCGTCTCTGCCGCCTGTTACGCTGTCATTAGAGCGGCGCTTGTGAATCGTGGTATCCTAAGACTAGTTGTGCCGCGCGAGTGCTACCGCGTTGAACTCGACTGCTGCGTTCCCTTTGGTAGCATGATAACATATAAAGTCTATAATATATATAGCTTTCCTCAATAATGAACGGCCTATCTAATGCACAAATAGGCCAAGAATAGCGCATTAAACCAATCAAATAAATGAGCAAACTCTTCAACTGTACAATATTGGTATGGATGAACATATTTTTTGTTACTCGACTGTAAGTAATTTGTTTTTTTTTTGTATTTGGCGTTTGTACATAACGAACCTCGCCCTTGTGAAGGATAAATTAATATTATGGCACAGTAAGATCTAAATATAGTAAATATATAATCGAGCCGTGGTGGCCGAGTGGTTCGAGCTGTTGCCTGCGACGCAAAGGTCGCAAGTTCGAATCCCGACTGTACCAATGAGTTTTTCTGAACTTAAGTACAGTGATTAGTCACACTACGAGCTTGACGGTGAAGGAAGAGAGGATCGAGAGGAAACCTGCATACGTCTGAGAAGAAATTCAAAGGCGTATGTATAGTCGTGCTTGAGTAACGGCGATGGACTCGCCATCTGTCACGTTGGCACCTAATATACCTCTGGCGGAAAGTGGGTGTGTGTGGGTATTACCTATACAACTCTGCCTACCCCTTCGGGGACCCTTGTGGGAAGGCGTGAGGATATATTATTATTATTAAGTAATGGAAATATGCAAATTCTTTAAGCGATATGTGACACAACTGTATACTTTCTGTTTTATAAATTTTTATCATTAATTTATTTATTTGGATCACCAACAGGTAAGAACACCTTAATATTAACAGAATATGTCATAATAAAACTTACATAACTGTCCACCCAGTTACAGGTAACCACAACTACTATATTATTGATAACGGGATTTAAAGGACCATCTCTAAACACAATAGAACATTAATCAAAAGATAATTGTAGTTATACTATCTAATATTTATGTATATACTTATATATAAAATGTACGACATTTGTATTTGAATATTTCTGCGATAACCTATTCCCCAATCTTAATATATCGTGAACTCTGTTTACGTAAACTACTTATGCACGGACAATATTTTAACAAAATGTTTGCTTTGCAGTGCCAAATTCCTTCCATGTTCAAGCCCTCCCACAAGGGGTAGGCAGTGGTGTATTAAAGCTCTCGTTTCCCTAGGTATATATTTTAGGTGCCAACGTGATAGACTGAGTACATTACGGTTTCTTAAAGACGACTATAATACATACTTGTACCTTCACCATAAAGTTCCGAAAAAAACCCGCTGAAAGGTACCTATAGTCGGGGTACTAACTGGCAATGCTTGGAGCGCAGGTCACTATTCGCACCACTCGGCTATAAGGACTCTACTGTGTAAAGAATCACTGTGAATTATGTAATTGGAATGTCAAATAGCACGCGGAGAAAACGTTCTTTTCTTTCTTTCCCGGGCTTACAATGGTCTTGTAATGATACCATCTAAAACAGACTGACTAACTAAGACTGACTCTCACCTCTCTTCAGGAAACTTGTAGTAGAGTTTTTCAATATCTTCAGCAAAATGGTCAATCCTTAGCAGAAGGCGGGTCATGTTGCCGAGCACTGGGACTGGTTTGATGACCTTCACTCCATGCTTCTCATAGGACGAGTAGATTTGCTTGAAGTACAGCCAAAGAGCGGCGAGGATTACCCCCGTCCATATTAGAATTATCATGTTCTGGAAAAAGTTGTTTTGATTTTATAAGAGTCCACAACAAAACATATTAAATAAAGAAATATACAAAGACCTTGTTCTAATAATATGCAATATATAGAAGATGTTCTTCTTGTATGAGAATTATTTAAATTAAATAATTGTTAATGGTTAAGTTGTTGCATTGTTTTGATATAATAATGTGCGAAGCTCAGCCTATTATATAGAGAATTGTTCATGTGTGATATTTCCCCGAGCGTACTTAGTTTGTGTTGTGTTATTGATGCTATTTTTCAAATAAAATGTACAAGAAGTCGATGACAAATAGTAAGACGTCAAAAATCATATTTACTTAACATATTTACCCACAATACCTTATATATTATTATCATATACCAAACAAAAGTCGGTACGCGCTATATGCCTCTAGTATTGCAAGCGTCCGGTAATCGCCAAAAAGCTTAATTGCTGAGCACCTATTTGTAAAAAAACATAGATTTTTGTATTACTTACAGAAATACTTTGTTCACTCACAACACAAGGTTTCTAATGCTATGCGTTTACGATCCAAAACACAAGTGACTGCCGTGAACAAAGCCACGAGCCGGTATAGGCGTCCTTGCGTGGTAGTTGAAACAAATTACTGAGCCGTATGCAAGATCCCCTCCTATATATTGCGCCGTAATAACACAGGTACCGATAGCTTATTTTCACTATGAGAGAGGTAGGGCATAACGAGTTCTCCGTTCGAATTCGGAGCTGCCCGACTGGGGCAGGACTCCACCTTATAGAAGTCCGTAGCCAAATAACACATTTTTTTTGTGTTGTGTTCCTACGTGGTGAATAAGGTTTCCAGTAATGAGCTCCTTGGGGAGGGGGGAGGATTGTTATATTGTGTTGGCAACCGAGGGATTAGACCTATTATGTTACAAACACAGTATAACTCTCTGAACACAGAGTGGCAACGCGCAAGTGATACTTAGGTATCGTGAGCGTAAATAGGCTACGGTAACCGTTTCCCATCAGGTGGGCCGTATGCTTGTTTGCCACTCTTGGTGTATAAAAACAAAATGACACTCACTCCTCTCATCAAATATTTGTGATGGCCGGTAGCTTGCAATCTCGGCTGTTATGAGTTCGTCACATAAATTTGGAGTGTCCCAAATAAACTGGGTAGGTCTATACTAAAAATTAATCATTCACGATGGATCCCCAAAGATGTAGGTCTTTAGGTGCCAACGTGGTAGGCGTGGTATGGCGAAACCATCGCCGTTGCTCAAGTTAGTTTTTTCTGAAACGTATGCAGGATTACTTTACCGTAAAACTCGGGGAGGGGATATTTAAAGGTGTAGAAAGACTTATTGGCAGAGATGGGATTCGAACATGTAACCGAACCATATTTATATATATATAACCACGCCAGTATTTATTCGATTATTGAATTTTGACGTTCAGCAACTATTAAAGCATTTGGGCGTGTATGTAATAATAATAATGAAGAAATAAGTTGTAAATAAGCTGTTTTCTATAAATTACATTCGTAACCTTATTATAAAATGCACACTTTGTGAGAGAATGTTGGCTGAGGTAGGCCTAGAATATAAACCCGTATTACAAGTCCTGTAGCGGGTCGTACGTAAGAGTCTCGGAGGGTGTAACCATATCTGAATTGAAGTAATTGCCGACGTTCGTAAGAGTGTCGGCAATTACTTCCACAATCCTAATAGTGTGGAGAATTCGACCATTTGTAATCATTGTGAAGTCTAATTAAATAAATTTACCAAACAGGATAACTTGAGCAAGAGTGCACGATATATATATATATATATATCTGGCGGAAAGTGGGTGTGTGGGCAACTACTACCCAAAAAATAAAATAAATTTCTTTATTTTCAGACTTCGTGTGTATACATTGAGTGTTAGTAACAAAAATTAAACTTATGTTTATGTTAGTATAATAAAATAAAATAAAAATATACATCTCTTCCTCTCGTACAGGACAGGCGTGGGGAGGCGTATGCTTTTTTTTACTTTTTTTTTACTGTACTTGTATGAGACCTTTGTGGTTCTGAGGTATGGGGATGAATTCCCCGTCGACGGCGAGAGGTGCGGTGGTAGAAGGTAGAAGTGGGTGGTAAATCTACTACAGAAAAACATGTGAGCTAGCCTCGAGCGTACAGTTAACTAAATAAATATGAGCCTTAGCGAATATTAAAAATACATAAGTGGATTATAACAACCAAAACCGGTCTAATCTAGTTTGTTGTTTGACAGCAGTGCCAGTTACACTGGCGCAGATTGTTTGGGACGAGGCGTCATAATTTTTTACTTTATAAGCTGGTACAGTTCTACTGCGCATATATATTCACTTGTTCAGGTCCACGTAGTGTTAAATATTACGAGTTTCAATGGTATATGTTTTTGTTATATTTTGTCTGAATACATAATCTATGACGTTGCCTAATCTTATCTGTTTTGTTATTATACGTGAAGGAGGAACACGCATCCTAACAAACCTTCACATTTATAATATTGGTAGTTTTTGCGAATCCAAACAGATTTGCAGTGGACCTCGGCGTCTCAGCAAGCAGTGGTAAATTGTATATTTGAAGCCTTTCAGAATTTCAGGAAAGTTACCCTTCAGCACCCGAGTAGTTTAGCCTAAAAACGCTTCGGTGGGTTAGCAAATTGCTGTCAGTTCGTCCAAAGATTCTTGGAAGCTGCTCATCCCACACTATGAGGGAATTCGCTATTATAATAATATTTTTCTATTCTTCATTGCTTTATTAATAAATAATGCTGTATTCTGTGTTTAGTTAAGGTATTATTGCTTTTCTCACGCCTTTCCACTAGGGTTCCCAAAGGGGTAGGCAGTGGTGTATAGGTAGTATACACACTTTCCGACAGAGATATATTTAGGTGTCAACGTGACAGATGGCGAATCCATCGCCGTTACTCAAGCACGCCTTTGAATGCCTTCTCAATCGCATGCAGATTTCCTCTCGATGTTTCCCTTCACGGTAAAACTCGTGGTGTGACTAATCATTGTACTTAAAAGTTCAGAAAAACTGATAACGAAAACTGCGTGGTAAATATGCTGCAAATAACGTATGTAAGCATAGATGCTGGGTTAGTGGAGCCTTTTTATCTTAGTGTCACTATCACACAACGGTGCCATTGGAAATGACTCTTAAACTTGGTGTCATTGTAATATAAACGAACATGTTCGGCCATGCCGTGTCAAGAGCAATAGAGTGTCAGGGCCAAGGATGCTTAAGATGACGCGACGCTTGGCCAGTAGCGTGATTAAACCCTTGTATTATTTTTAACTAGGAATATCTAAGTAAACACTAAGCTAGTAAGCAAGCGTGCGGTAAGCCGCATGGTATGCGGCTACCAACACCAAAGATAATCAATATAACAGAATTTCTTCTCAAACGTATACAGGCACTACCTGGATCAAATAGATCGGACTCTCAAAGACGGGAACGTTAAGAGTACTCGAAACCGACGAGCATGTATGAAGAGACTGATGAATGTGGACGAAGCGAAAGAGGTATGTAAGTCTAGAGAGAACTGGCGCTCTATACTCTCTGCCTGCCCCGTTAGGGACTTGGCGTTATGATATGTATGTATGTATGTATGTATGTATGTACGTACGTATACAGGCTTCCTCTCGATGTTTTCCTTCAAAGTACAGCTCGTTCGTTGTGTGACTAATTCGGCAAATTCATATGCATTTGCATTTACATCCATATGCATTTAATAAAAAGCGATTATTTTAATATTACAAACAGACACTCCAATTTTATTTATTTCTATAGATTTGTAGAGCGATCTCGCTTCGTTTGATCTCGGGCATTCGATACGTGCGTGCGTACGATCGGTTCGTTGGCGCGGATGGTGTGGCGGCCAAGGCCGGCCATGTCATTATGTTACAACACTATTTAACTACGCAGATAATAGCATTCTTTTGTTTACAACATGAATCTGCTTTATTTATGTCCTCTACGTTATGCATTTATATGTAATATAAAAACATTCATACATACTTCATTATCATACGTCAGAGATTATAGAGCACCAGTTCTCTCTAGACTTACAGACCAGACCTCTTTCGGTTAATTCACATTCATCACTCTCTTTGTACACGCTTGTTTCCATCCCTGGGTGTTCGGTAATTTTTTTTTATACTACATGGTGGCAAACCAGCATGCGGTCCGCCTGATGGTAAGCGGTTACCGCCGCCTATGGACGCTTGCAACACCAGGGGTAGCACTCGCGCGTTGCCGACCCTACAGGCTATTTATTTGACCTAGGTAGAAATGAAATGCAACAAGGTTTTCACCAGTTGGTTACATATTTGATGGGATGTTTACATATTTAGTGTGTTCCCGCATTCGGACACATAGGTAGGTACCTACCTACATTACATTGCCATGCCATTTTTTCGTTTAATAAATATTATAAATAGAACAATATTTTTAATAAACATTAAATATCATAGTTTCAATTATTTTTCTATTAAAATAGTAACTTAGTAAGATACAATGCGTGGTCTCCTCTTCTAGGCACTATACACACTCTGATGTATAATTATTAAATATATATTAAATGTCACGTCACGACCACGTTAAGACTATGGAAGTAAAACTTACAACTCATTATGCTGGTCCATACGTAAGATTGTACATAATTATGTGTAGATAAGCAGTGACTTGCAAACATTTCAAGCTAAAATATTTTGTTTACAGGGATTTTTTATATGATGTTGCCATCTGATATCACGCTTATCACGTTGTGTATAATTTGTTTATCAAAAATTAAAAGTGGTAAAGTGGTGGTGGTGAAAAGATCGCAAGTTCGAATCCTGACTGTACCAATGAGTTTTTCTGAACTTAAGTACAGTGATAAGTCACACCACGAGCTTTACGGTGAAGGAAAACATTGAGAGGAAACCTGAATACGTCTGAGAAGATTAGAAAGTTTGCTATCCAATTTCTTATTAGCAGAAAAAAAATATATATATTTTCTTCACCGAAAAACTGGAGATGCGATTAATCACTGTGCTTAGAAGACTGTGAGAACTTAGAGTACTGTGTTCAGAAAAAACTCATTGGTACAGTAGATGTTCTGGCCATTACTTGAACTACCCGGCCCCCATTACAGCTCCACTCTCTTATACTTCATTCTTATCATATCTATATTGTATCGTAATCAGTTTAATTTAAGCTGTTAATAATCATATTCAATTTGATACAATTGAGGTAAAAATTGGGGAAAATTAAGTTGTACATATATGTAATTTCGAGTTTGCAGGCATTCGAATACATGTTAATGCTTGGCCCAAATGCATGGACAATGGATTCTTCTATGCCTGTTTGCTATTGATACCCAAACACTACATTAACATGTGCTCGAAAGCCTGCAAACTTGAAATTAGCTGGAGCTATATGTCTATATGACATACAAACAAAAAAATATTCATTGTATTTTCTTTCTTGTATGATATATGTATTTATGAATTATATATGTACCTTGTATTTATTTACAATAACAACAATTAAATAATATTTACAAAGAACAGTTGAAACTCCGTATCCCGAGGCAACGTGCCAAGAAGACTAGCAGCATTGCCACGCTGAATAGCAATGCTGATTCTCTGAGCGAGATATGTTCCAGCCCGCCTGTCACGAGAGGTCTCGACTAGACGGCGCGAGACCTCTTTAAAAAGATAGGGAGCCTCAGGACCCCAAGGCCCCAGAATTTCAACCGCAAATGCAGCAAATATGGAACCTGAGCCGAGACAGGCATACTTGCGGCGCTTGAGGCACTCCTGCTGAGCAGCAGCGGCGCCGGCCGCCACCGATGTGTCAGGAAGATGGGAAGGAGCCAGTGTATCGACACACGTAGCGTCCCACACTAAGGGCCAACCCATCCTCCATGGCATCAGAGACATACCGTCCGGCCTCCGGCCATCGCCGCGAGCGAGACTGACTGGTTCCAGCACAGCAGGCACGCCGCCGCTGACCAGAGCACGGCGTATCAAGTCATTTATGGAGGAATGACGTGATATCCGGCCGGCACTGCTGATGCAGGATGGACCATGGTGTCCGGAGTCATTGGCAATATCCCCGCATATGTACCTACTCTTTACTCTTATATGTATACTAGCAGACCCGGCCACGCGTTGCTGTGGCTAAGGTTTTTGTTATATTTTATTGTAAATCAATAAATAAATACTTACTACTCAATCCTGTCTACAGATAACGCCATCTTTTAGAATAGTTTGGAGCTAACAGATAATTGTGACTATCAAAATAATAGACAATTAATTTGCAATAAAAAAATATTGCGTCTATAAATTGACCTGTAAGCTATCCTATCTTTCAAGTTGGACCAAACTGTACCCACAAATTTGATTAAAATTAATTAACAAGTTTAGTCAATCGCGGACAATCAACGTAACGCGTAATTTATATATATTGAGATAGAAAAAATTGATATTACAAGCAGACACTACAATTTAATTTATTAGTATTGTAGATAGCGAATCACGCTAAAACAGCATATAATCGTAACGTTTTAAGGCTTTATCGGTGCTCGTGTTTATGTCGCAGTAATATAGAGGAATAGGAGGCATCCGGTAAATTACTTTCCAAAGACGCACAAATAGTATAAAAAAAACAATGTATGACATCTGTCTTGATCGCATTTTAAAATAATGATAGGACTTGTAACAGTCCACACCTTTTTTGATATGCCATTTCTTTATCTGTTTAATTTTTTTTTTACCTCATGTGTGGCAATTTATTATCTGCAGGGTAAGAAATATATAATAGTGAGGATATATTATTCCTCACGCCTTCCCATAACGGTCCAGGAAGGGTAGGCAAAGGTATAGGTATAGGTAGTACCCACACACCCACTTTCCGTCAGAGATATATTTTAGGTGTCAACGTGACAGATGGCGAGTCCATAGCCGTTACTCAAACAGGACTATACATACGCCTTTGAATTGCTTCTCTGTCGTATGCAGGTTTCCTCTCCATGTTTTCCTTCGCCAAGCTCGTGGGTTGACTAATCAATCACTGTACTTAAATTCAAAAAAACTCATTGGTACAGTCGGGATTCGAACTTGCGATCTTTGTGTCGCTGGTAACTACTCGAACCTCTCGGCCACCATGGCTCGTATAATAAATATTATGCTTTGTATTTGGACTCACACTAGAGTCTTTGCTTCACTGTTTGTGTTCGGTAGAACACAAACTTGTACGAGGTTTGTCTGAGGTATGGCGGAGTGTTCTGAAGCATTGCTCGACATGATGCCCACTTCTACCTTCTACCACCGCACCTTTCGCCATCGACGGAGACTTCATCCCAATACTATGTCTATGTCTTAACAGAAACTTGGCTTTGTAACAATGTATTCGATTCTGAAATATTTAATGACAACTACTCAGTCTATCGAAGGGATCGCGAGACTTCTAACTTTAACAGTCATAAAAAAACTGGCGGGGGCGTGTTGATTGCAATAGCTAAAACCCTAATTTCGCACCGTAAAACTGAGTGGGAAAGCGATTGCGAAGACTTGTGGGTCACAATCGAAATCCAACCTAAATGCTTTATTAAATTTTGTGCAGTTTATCTGGCACCACCGGTACGCAGTGATGTAATCGAACAATTTATAAACAATTGCAATAATATTATAGACACAAACATGAACTCTAATTGCTATACTGTTATCGTGGGTGATTTCAACATGAGCGGCATCGAATGGTCTCAAAATGATATTGACAAAGGTTTTCTGATACCTACAACCCACTATAGCAGTCAAATCCACGACCTCCTTATTGATTTCTTAGCTCTTAATGATTTAAAACAATTTAACAAAATTACAAACTTTCAGAATAAAACACTCGACTTAATACTTTCCGATATCCAAATAAAAACAGAAAAATGTGTAAACCCCATCAGAAAAGAAGACAAATTTCACCCTGCGCTTGAATTTACCCCATTAATACCTATTACCAGTAAAGTTAAAATCAAACCTATAGATAAACGTAATTATCACAAGGCTGACTATGCCGCGATAACAGAGGCCTTGAATGATATAGACTGGAGAAAAGAACTTAAAAACTGCAAGAATGTGAATTTTATGGTTAAAAAATTCTATGATTTAATAGAAGACATTATCAACAACCACGTACCAGTAACAAGAGCCTATAGAGGCAAATACCCGCCGTGGTATTCACATCAATTAATTAGAACGCTGAAAATTAAACTTAAACTACATAAAAAAATAAAGAAATTTAATAATCCATTAGATATAATCGAATTCAATTACTTAAGAAAGGAATGTGCTACATTAATCAAATCATGCTATAATAAATATATTCAAAATATTGAAAACGCAATAATTAAACATCCAAAATACTTCTGGACCCATGTTAAAAATATTCGTAAAGGTAGTTCTTCTTATCCCGCCGAAATGTGCCTCGATGTGCGAAAAGCGACTAATGCCAGTGATATATCGAATCTTTTTGCTAAACAGTTTTCGTCAGTATACAGCCCACGCAGCCTTGAAAATTATACCCTCTTTAGTACTATTCCCAAATCTGCAAGTCCCGATATTAACAACTTTTTCCTTAAGGTTGAAGATATACAAAGAAAACTTACCCAACTTGACTTATCAAAGGGTGCGGGGCCTGACAACATACCCCCAATCTTCTGGTCACGTTGTGCTCGCTACGTATCTTTCCCTTTAGCAATAATCTTCAATAAATCTCTTCAAATATATGTATAATATACAAATATATGTATAATATATTTGGAAATAGTCCTGCTATTTCCAAATATATGGAAACGTGCTAAAATCGTACCTATATACAAAAATGGGACACGCGAGTGTATCACCAACTATCGACCCATTTCTGTGCTTTCAACACTGTCAAAAGTATTTGAAGCACTCGTCTACCCAATTTTTTACAATCATGTGCACAATAGTTTATCAGTTTATCAGCATGGCTTTATAAATAAAAAATCCACTACCACAAATCTAGTCTCATACATTTCAGATCTTGCTTTAGCAGTTGACCAGGGCTTTCAAGTGGACGCTGTTTATACTGACTTTTCGAAGGCTTTCGACAGAGTCGACCATAGTATATTAGCGCGCAAACTAGAATCTTTTGGATTCACTGGTAACACTTTATCGTGGTGCAAATCTTATTTGGACAGCAGACCCTGTTCTGTAGTAATAGATGGAGCAGAGTCGGATCAATACTTTGCGACTTCTGGAGTACCGCAGGGCTCGAACTTGGGACCTTTATTTTTCAATATTTTTATTAATGACATCTCAGAATGCTTATCTAATTCAACCCCGTACCTATTTGCAGACGATTTAAAACTCACTCGTATTATAAAAAATGAAAACGACTCAAGTTTACTTCAGTCTGATATAAATAAATTAGGCCAATGGTGCGCACTTAACAAAATGACTTTCAATACAAATAAATGTTTCCACATTAAATTTACACGTAAACATCGATCAACACAAACAAATTATACAATTAACGATAATACTATACAAGAAGTTACCTCAATCCGTGATCTGGGGATCAACATTGACAGCCAGTTACGCTTTAACGAACATATTGACATTTCTCTTGCTAGCGCATTTCGAGCTCTTGGATTCGTACTACGAATGTCAAGAGAATTTAGGAAACCGTCAACCATCATCCTACTATACAACAGCTATGTACGTAGTCGATTAGAGTACTGTAGCACGGCTTGGAACCCCACCTATCGAGTCTATATTAACAAAATTGAAGGGATTCAAAAGAGACTGGTTCGTCAACTGGCCTTTCGATTCAATTTGCGACGTTCTATCAACTCCTACAGTAGTAAACTAAATTATTTTAATCTTACTTCCCTTGAATCGCGCCGTAAGGTTTGCGACCTATCATTTTTACACAAATTGCTTAATAATGACATTGACTCTTCGAACTTACTGTGTAAAATATCAATAAAAGTACCACATAGAATGCCACGACACCCTTGCCCCCTGCTCGCAATCCCCAAATGTAGAACCAACCTCGGCAAGCACTCTCCGATTGTTAGAATGGCTAACGAATACAATGCCATTTCCATAAACTCTGAAGACATAGATATTTTTAATAATAATTTAAGGACTTTTAAAAAACATATTTACACAAATTTACATAAGCTAACCCTAACCTAAACTAAACTAAGCAAAGCAACACCTTACTATGTATCCTTACGCAATATTTTATTAGTTATATTATGTTAATGAAACGCATGTTGTGATTTCCTATAATTAAGGAAGCAATATTGATGTCACCACCTAAATCATTATGATGCATGTAATTTTGTATTCCTTGTTGGAAATCCAAGTTCATAAATAAATAAATAAATAAATACCTTGGAACCATAAAAGTCTCTAAAGACACCTGCTTACTTCACGCCATTTTTCAGTAAACAAAGAGAATAAAGTCTTAAGTAAGTTTATGAAGCAGTCGTTTGTTTGAGTTAGGTATATATCCAGTCTAGTCAGTCTGTAGTCAGTAGTCTGATTGTTCCGGTATGACTGCGACGTACACACAAAATAATATTTACAATCGTGATTCGCAGTTTTATATGTTACTTTGATACGTTGACTGTGCAGACATCATACCGTCGCTGTAGCAATCACACGTTTAAACGGTTCTTTATCTATATGATTGATTTATCTGCGTTACACCTGCTGTGAATATCGATCTAAAAACATAATTTACTGTCGATCAATAGTGGTGATTTCATTATCAAGCGACTGTAAGTACATACATCGTTATGTCGAGCCTTTCTCGGGGAAGGAACGGGGAACCCTCACTGCACCTCATACTCCAAACTCATCCTTTAACCCTCATACCCTAAATACATTAGTATTTCCTAATGTATGTATACAATTGAACCGACTATAAAATATTAGGAATATGGTTAGGCAGACAAAATAATAATGATGGACATTGAAAAACCGGGGGATTATCTATCCCACATTTTTCCCCGTCCTTAATGGACAGGGAAAAAGGTGTTATTATAATTGTATATCTTCAAAGGAAGTTTTTATAAATATCATACCTATTGCTATTGATAAAATGATTGCATTTTCATTATCATCATCATTTCGTCACGCCGAGTCATTCACGGGGTAGGCGAAGAGAGAGATTTAAAAGCCTCTTTTAGTATGCTCAAAGAATAATAGTCTTTCTAAGACCTTTTTAAATTATTTTACCTTCCAATACGGCACTGTAATACCATGTTTGAGGTAGTTTTTGCGCAGCCATTAAATATAATACCTCTTTGTATATATCATGTTATTATTGTCTATGCTGTAATGGTCAGTGTGTACAATTGGGAGGGTCACTCAAGGTCAATTGGTCTCTACTTGCGTGATAATTCCGCTGTCTAACAAGCGCTATCTGTGTGATTAACTAAGTGAATAACTCCATTTGAAGTAGCTATTTCAAAGATGGATTTATATCTTAAAATTTTTCTGCGCGTACTTTTTCCGATATCATTATTTACTAAGAACTTGTCCCGAGCCTTGGTAGTCAAGCCGGAAGGATCGATCTCCGAACCCTGACTGAACCAGTGACTTTTACCGAAATAAAGTACAATGGGCAGAAATTATTAAAAACTGTTCCGTGCGACGATGCAATTGCAACTGCAGCACAAATATATGTTTTTCCTTAATTTTATTAATACTTACCTTAGCCATTACTTATGCTGAATTTAAGTGTTCGTAATTCTGAAACAAAGGTCTTTAGGCGTACAATAAACTCTTTTTCATATTTCATATATCATTCCAAGGCACACTGCTTTAGAATATCACATTGGGCGTATCGAGGTCTGTTCATAATGTATTGCTTCGCAGTTAAGCTAGTGATCTGACATTTGCTACTTTACAAAATTCAATGGAAATAAATAACTGCTTTGCTTATTACTATAAATATGGTCAAGAGACAAACAAGTTTGGACAGGGATCCCGCATCCCTTCATGCCAACGTATTTCATGCACGACATTCCGTATGGTATGACAACAAATAAAAAAAATATCTGTGACCATTTTACTGTACTGGACGTATTTATTAATCATTTATTATAAGCTATCAGCACAGAGCCAAATCCAATTAAATTTTAATCACTTGCTAATAAATTTTATATTTTTAACTTAAACTATAGTTACTTAAAATATAAATATGTAACAGCAAACTTAAATATATTAAGTAAGACAGGTGCATAGAAGTTTGTATATCGGATTGTCAAACGCAATGGTGCTCGTCTAACAAACATTGTTACAGAAAATGTTGTATCTGATATGGCTTGCGGTGATCATAGCAGCTCTGATGCTGTACTTCAAGCAGGTGTTCTCCGCGTTCAGCAAATATGGGGTGAAGACATTAAGGCCATTACCGGTCATTGGCAACATGGGTAGAGTTTTAATACGGCAGCAGCATTTAGTTGATGCTACTGAAGAGCTTTACAATGCTTTCCCTGAAGAAAGGTGAGACCTCAGATAGATAGAAGTGACAAAAAATATTTTTAGTAATACAGTCTTTTAGAAAATTGACAAAAGAAGGCCGGTTATATCCGGTCTTCCTAAAGTTATTATGGGTCACGTGACAGTCACTTTAAGGAGAGCCATAGGGTTTGATAGCAAAACTTAGTAAGGGCATGATTCTTCAAAAACATGAATACTGCGAAAAATTTAAGCTGAATTCACAAGCAGATTCTTTACTAATTTATTCAGGCGCTAAATAACCCGCAGATATTTCCAATTTTAAGATTTGTTGGAAAGTATGAGTTCATGAAGCCACAAGTGTTGGTTCGCGACATTGAGTTGATAAAGAAAATCACTGTGAAAGACTTCGAGCACTTTTTGGACCACCGCACTGTGGTGGATGTGGAAGCAGACCCTTTCTTCGGCAGAAACTTGTTCTCATTGAAAGGTGAGGTTCAAAATTATAAGTAAGGTTTTTTGTACTACTAAGGTCAAAATCAAATGTTCTGCCGGATGATATCCGCCCACTGCCATCTCAGGACGGCTGCAACACCAAACGTCCAACATTCAATATAAAATACAAGAAAACAATATAATTATGTAATAGTGGGTACTGTATCATCTCTATACCATCTTGTTATTAAACCAACCGGCGCCAGAAGATTTTTCATATTGGCACTTTCGTCTATCTTTTGGGTACTAGGAACTAATTGATACAGCAACTTTTTTTTATACTATGGCAATTTTATGTAGGACGAGCTTTAACCCGTCTGGGTGGTTGTTTTGGTGAGTCTCCACATACCAGACAATCTCACGATGTGCCTAATATAGGCACAAGTACAGCAAAAATCAAGATAACTGATAAAGTTTAATTTCATTTAACATTGTGAAACTGCCCAGGTCAAGAATGGAAGGACATGCGCTCGACCCTGAGTCCAGCGTTCACCAGCTCCAAGATGAAGCTGATGGTGCCGTTCATGGTGGAAGTGGGGAATCAGATGATAAGCTCGCTGAACAGGAAGATACAAGAATCCGGAGGTAAATTGGAACTACGTTGATCACTATTTATTTAAAATCTGTAATGACAATTTGAAAACTTTGTAGTTAGCATCAATAAATTAATCGATAGACATTCGTCAGCACATCATGAAACGAAAACTCGAGATATTCTGCATGCTTGAATGTCGAACTGTCAACCATGCAGTCCAATTGATAGGCATTGAACGTATCATAATCACAATCTGAGTTAGAAATTAGAAATTTTTGACTGTTTTTTATTTGCATGTTGGTGGTAGCCGATCCCGATTTCTTTTAACGAAACATCATGGGAACAAAAATAATAATCTTTTTTTATTTTTCAGTCGGCTATGTTGACGTAGAAGGCAAGGACCTGTGTACTCGCTACGCCAATGACGTCATTGCTTCCTGTGCCTTTGGACTCAAAGTGGACTCGCATCACGAATTGAATAACCAGTTCTATGAAATGGGAAAAGTTGCCACAACTTTTAATTTACGACAAATTATGATGCTCTTTGCTTATATGTCGAGTCCTGTATTTATGAAAGTGAGTAATTGCATTTTTATACATGTATATTGCTGATGATGGAAATGGAAAGGGTCAAACAACAATTTCACTTTTGTTTTCAGAAATTTAATGTGAAGCTCTTTTCTGACGCAACTAGTAGCTTCTTCAAGGATTTAGTGCTGGGAACAATGAGGAACAGAGAAGAGCAACATATAATAAGACCCGACATGATCCATCTACTGATGGAAGCTAAGAAAGGTATTACGAATGCTAAATATTATAGTCTATTAGTACAACCTTCTGGAGACCACGAAGATTATCAACGCGCGCTTACATCACCTGTAGGAATTTAGACAGAGTGATGGTGGCGAGGTATCCCGGTAGCCGGACAACGGCTGTCATTGGTGGAGCGCGTTCTAAATAACGCGGTTAGCAGAAGCGCTTACATAGTTTCTGTTAGCTAATGTTTTTAGTATGCAATTTATGAATATGAGTGCTAACAGTAAATTACACGGGTGTGTACCCTTTTGTTCCAGAGAATATCTATCTTGAAGATAGCATTGTAGAACTATCTCGTGAACATTTCTTCACAGATGTATTATACTCATACATATTTATTTTTGTTTCAGGTAAACTAGGCCACGATGAAAAGTCAACAAATGATACGGATGCCGGCTTCGCTACTGTTGAAGAATCCGAAGTTGGCAAGAAACAAGTCAATAGAGGTTGGTTAATAATTTGTAGTATTGAATGGTATATATACACTTCGGTCTGTTATCTTTGACATTATGCAGATCGGATAGAGTCTCTCCAATTTCGAGTGTCTGATCGATCTGATCTAGGTAATGGGAAGTGGTCTAACTAATGTATTGACTGCGTATTTTTCAGCAATATTTGTGCCAAAAAGAGATGCTTGACCTTTTTTTGAACTTATACATCTTAAAGTTATATTTTATTCCGAGTAAATCATATATTTTTCACATCGTTCTCGTACTTGATTCTACTGGAAAAGGTACAGAAGGCCTTTCTCAGATACCTGTATAAAAGGTTTACGGCTACTACCCGTACATGTACCCTACGAGGTTCCTGCTGGGCAGTCTGGGGTACAATTCCTTGGAGGTCAGGAGAAAGCGTGACCAGTTGGTAACCGCGCTGAAAACAATTCATGGTCACATTGATGCTCCCGCC
The DNA here is from genome assembly GCA_016069955.1 of Drepana arcuata. Lineage (NCBI taxonomy): Eukaryota > Metazoa > Arthropoda > Insecta > Lepidoptera > Drepanidae > Drepana > Drepana arcuata. Next base: position 61,681 of record JACCPG010000420.1, on the reverse strand, counting down.
CTCCACGATCAACTGTGTCGGTTCCATGTGCCCGACAACTACTCGCGCTTTAGGAAGCACAAGCTGTTTGCCGTATCCGCGAGCCCAACAGTCGCGCGAGCGCGCTCCACTGTTCCGCGCACCCTCTCCGCACTCAATACTCTTCTGGAGGGATATCCTGAATGTGATTTCTTTGCGGATGACTGGAAGGATATCTTGTTAGTATGTCTGGAGTAATAATAATAATAATAATAATATATTCTTTATTGTACAAACACACACATTTACAAAAACAAACAGAAATGACAAAGAAAAACATATAGTAGGCACAATAGGCGGCCTTATCGCAAAAGCGATTTCTACCAGGCAACCCAAGTGTAGAGAGAGATAAGAAACAGAGAAAGAAAAGGTAGGTGTGACAGTTGAGAGGATGAAATAGAAACAATTATTATAATATATAAATAACAGGCATTCTACATAAATAAATACGAAACATATACTTATATAACATACATACAATAATATATACATGTATACATATATATAAACAAGTTAAAAAGAGAAATAGTGTTCAAATAAAAGCTTTTTGAAGGAGATTAATGTCTGTGCAAGTCTGATGTTCAGGGGCAACGAGTTCCAAAGACGGACAGCTTGCGCAGTGAAATACTTGGAATAGGAAGAAGAGGTGAAGGTAGGAGTTTTAAGGACAAGTTCTCTGGTTTTACGGAGTAGGTGCAGGTTGGAAAAAAGAAATTCAAAGCGTTCCTGAAGATATCTGGGGGCTCTAGGATCAAACAAAGTTTTGTAAAGAAGTGATAGGATATGAGTATTCCGGCGAAGTCGGATAGGTAGCCACTTGAGCCTACGGCGAAATTCAGAAACGTGGTCATATTTGCGTAATCCAAACACGAACCGTATGGAGAAATTTTGAAGGCGCTCAAGCTTGTTAAGTTGCTCCTCGGTAAGGTCAAGATAGCTGACGTCAGCATAGTCAAGGATAGGAAGGAGCAATGCTTGGGATAACTTAATTTTAGCGTCCATAGGCAAGAAATTACGAAGGCGTCTAAGGGACCCCGCGGCTGCAAACATCTTCCGACTTACCTCTGCAACTTGAGGTGCCCAAGATAGAGATTTGTCAAGAAGAATACCAAGATCCCTGACAACATCGCTAAAGGGTATTATAATACCGTCAAAAGAAATAGGTGGCATCTGTTCCCACCTCACCTGGGCTATCAGTCTACTGGTACCAATAATTATGGACTGAGATTTTGCAGGATTTACTTGGAGCCCATGATTCCTGCTCCAGTTTGATATAACATCCAGATCCATATTGGTAGCTCTAATAGCACAGGGGAGGGAGGAAAGAGACGCTTGTGTGTAGATCTGGAGATCGTCTGCATATAGGTGGTAAGATGAAGTGATATTGAGAGTGATAGATTTAATAAATATTGAGAAAAGAAGTGGAGATAAGACGCCACCTCGTGGGACGCCTGCAGACGTATAACACCAAGACGATAATCTATCATCCAAGCGTATACGTTGCCTGCGCCCGAACAAGTAACTTCGAAACCAGTCAACAACCGTTGGAGATACGTTAAGGGAATCTAGTATGGCAAGCAGTATGTCGAAATCGACGGTGTTGAATGCGTTGCTGAAATCAAGCAGCGTCAGGATTGTCAGCTGTGATTTTTCCATGCCAGCACGTATGTCGTCAGTGACTTTAACCAAGGCTGTGGTGGTACTATGACCTGGTTGGAAGCCGGATTGGAAGGGATTGAGAAGGTTATGTTTTGCCAAGTGCGTACTTAACTGCTTGTGGACTAGTTTTTCCAACACTTTGGACAAGAAGGGAAGGATAGAAATAGGACGATATTCGGAAAAAGATGTAGGATTGGTTTTTTTAGGAAGTGGAATAATTTGTGCATCCTTCCAAAGAGTTGGAAAGGAGCTGGAGGAGATGGAATAATTGAAGATATAGGAGATAATAGGTGTGAGGAAATCTAAAAGAGGAAGGATCATTTTGCGGCTGATTTCGTCACATCCGACAGCGTTAGAGGCGATGGATGATATTTCCTTCTTAACGTCACAATCAGTAAATTGACTAAATAAAAAAGTTGGACTGACGGGAGTTGCAGAACCAGAGACGTGACTTAACGTGTTAGTTTTAGTGGCAGCATCAAAATGTGCTACCGAGGAAAAATGGAGGTTTAAGGCATTTAGGTCCAAATTATTTGAGGGGGAAACTTGTTTTTGCTTACCAACTCCCAGAGTCCGCAAGAACTTCCAAACGTTAGATGGAGTACTGTCTTCAATGGATTTATGAATGTGGCGTCGTTGGGCGTCCCTACACATCCTATTGCAGAGATTCCTAACCTGCCTATATTTTTCACGATATTTTTCGGGATTTGCCTTATATTTAGATTTTATGGTATTCTTCCTGGCTTGTAAGGTCCTTATCTCGTCATTGAGCCATGGCGCTGGAAGATGTTTCACCCTAACAGGTCTGACCGGAGCATGTGCATCATAGAGTTTGGTGAGCAGTGAGTTGAAGATATTAATCTTCTCATCGACTGACTCCACCTCCCTGATGACATCCCAGTCAATGTCCTGTGCGTCCCTTAAAAGTTCGTCCCTGTCTATAGCGCCAAAATTACGCTGTAGGAGAGTTTTATGTTTATTTTTTGGCGGACGGATCTTGTAGGAAAGAAAGATAAGGTCATGAAAGGAGAAAGCATCAGCTGTGCATTGACCATGTGTGGCCACATGGTCAAGCGAAGATACAAGAGTAAGGTCGAGGAGAGAAGGTTCACATTGAGGGAAAAAGTGTGTAGCAGTAGAAGGGAGAATATGGAGATTGGTGGAGTTAATAATAGAACTAAATTGAGTTGCTCTGTTATCCCCTTTTAGCAAACAGGTATTAAAGTCACCCATAATTAAAGTATGATCATAGACAGGAACCAAGTTTTCTAATAATACCCCAAAAGAAGGAAAATAATTAATGTGTAGGGAAGGACAGTAAAAGACACCTAACAGAGTTTTCTTGCCGGAGAGTAAGATTTCAAGAAATAGATATTCAGATCCGTCCGAGGATTGGGACTGAGAGGATGTAGTAACTATGCTGAATGGGATATAGTCTCTGAGATAAATAGCCACCCCTCCACCCCTCCTTCCCGTTCGATCATGACGTATCAGATTGAAGCCGGGAAGGGAGTAAGAAGTCGAGGGCAGGCAGGGCTTCAGCCATGACTCTGAGATAAGAATTGCGTGAATATTCTTATCACTGAATGATGTCAGCATATCTGGATAATGAGCCGGAATACTTTGCGCATTGATATGCACTACATTGAAATTTTTAGGAACGTCTTTGAAATGCGAGTACAAAGAGTCACAGAGAGAGAGTGGTGGGATGCTACGAAAGCTGTCATCGCTCCTCAGACTATCATCAGACACAGACAAATAATCTAGATTAGAACTAGTATCAGAAAAAGACATCACAAATTATAAATATAAATATATATAAATTATACAAAAAAAAAATATATATATATATATATATATCTATAAATATTATACTATAAATTAAAAAACAATCAAACGACTTCATACAATCCGCCAGCAGCATTGAATTAACATTAAACAATAAATAAAAATAAATTTTTTTCAGACAGCGTTAGTAAGGTATGGCAACACAATACTTATGCCAGACGTCAACCACGATACGTCAGTGCCTGTCAGTTAGCAGCTGTCAGTCAATCAATATTATTGTTGGTTTCTGTTGGTTTGAATCGATGAAAAGCGTCAAATAAATGTAAAGCATTTTCTGAATCTCGTGGAATGTAAACAAATTATTGATAAAATAAAGAAGTGGGTAAAAGTAAAATAGTGGGTAAAAGTAAAATAGTGGGTAAAAGTAAAAAAAAAAAAAAAAAAAAAAATTGTTAATAGTGAATTGGGAACATACAGAATGAATTTAAAATTAAATTAATTTAAAAGCTAATGATTAAAATCTGCATAACTATTAAAGTAAAGAAGATTCGAAAAATACCTTACACTCACCTGCTTACCTTCCCGAAACGAATTCAAAAGCAGAAGTAATGACCAACAGCACTCACAAATGGTTGAAATATTTGTTAATGCACCACATATTGTACAGTAACAAAGCACTATTTTCTTGCTGCTCTCTTAGGCCTCACAGTCTTGGAAGGTCCTGCAGGAGCGGTCGAGGCGGTGCACGTCTCAGTAGGGCCCCGCAGCTTGTCGAGTCCGTCCATGGTAGTGACTCTGCGACGAGTGCCATCAGGTTCCAGAATAACAATTGAGCCATCTCGGGTCCAACACTTATTTATGCCATAATGTTCACGGGCTGCCATAAAGACGGCATGGCGGGCTTTTGTCAGGAACTCTGTAAGGGTGATGCCTGTGCCCTTAAGTGACACCTTAGAATACCATATCTTGTCCCTTACAGAAGGGTCCCTGAATTTGACAATGATGGGCCTAGCCCCAGTTCCTGATGGTGGCCCCATACGATGGCAGCGGCTGATGCTTGTACTGTTGAAAGGAACCTTTATTTTTTCTGAGACCACATTCACCACCACTGCAGCAACATCTTCATCCTTAAGCTCTGCTACACCATGAAAGAGAAGAATTTTTCTGCGACTCCACATTTCTTGGCGATCTTGCTCCATGGCTAACAAGTTAACTTGTTGCTGCAGAGATGCTAGCGCTGTCATCACAAAGCTTTTAAAAGTGGCAAAGTCTGTTGCAAGTGAGTCAGGAGATGATGTTGGTGATGCCTGAGTACTGTGAGAAGACAGTATGAAAGCGTGTACATATTAGTGTAAGTGGCATTGGCCGTTCTAATATGAAATATAAATAAATAAATTTTACAGAATGGACTGACAACGACCTTGTTGCACAAGCTTTGCTGTTTTTCGTCGCTGGTTTTGAGACGGTGTCTTCTGCGATGTCATTTTTGGTGCACGAGCTGGCAGTGAACCCTGACATTCAGGAGAGGCTAGCGCAGGAAATACAAGACAACTACATTAAAACTGGAGGGAAGTTTGACTACAACACGATACTGAGTCTGCCTTACTTGGATATGGTGATATCAGGTGAGAACTTGACAAGTGCATTTGAACGTAGAAAATAATGATAAATATTATTTAGTTTTTTTAATCAATGCGAGGCTGAAAAGTTCTGTCGGTGTTTTTGGAATTTGTTTGTTTGTGAGAAGTATAGGCGTATGTATAGTCGTGCTTGAGTAACGGCGATGGTCTCGCCATCTATCACGTTGGCACCTAATATACCTCTGGCGGAAAGTGGGTGTGTGGGTATTACCTATACGCCTCTGCCTAGCTGCCTACCCCTTCACGGACCCTTGTGGGAAGGCGTGAGGATATATTATTATTACTTTGGGACCCCAAAGCACTCGTATCGCATGAACCTTCAGACTATGGCATGAACTCTCCGTTGAGGTGTACCCCAGAATATACAGCATAGAGTTCTTCAAGAAGGGTGTGCAAAGATCCCTGCAGCGCTTCGCAGCGGGTTCGCAGCGCGCCTTCTGCCTCTGGTGTTGCTAGTGTTCCATAGGCATCCGTATCCGCTTACCTTCAGGCGGGACGCGTGCTTGCTTGCCATCGTACTGGTACTTGGTGGGAACCAAAAATAACATATTTTATTGCCACAATCAAGACCCAAGAAGCTATAGTAATGACTTGGAAGGCTGTTTTCCAGCGTAAATAACATACATTTCTTGACAATTCCTAACCTATTTTGTATTTTTTTATTGTCCAGAGACTCTCCGCCTGTGGTCCCCAGTCATTTCGATGGACAGGATATGCATTAAAGACTACAACATGGGCAAACCCAACTCCCAAGCTAAGCGTGACTTCATTGTAAGTACTAATACAGTATGTCAGTATCACGGTCAGGTACTTAGAAATTATATTCCTTAACCTCAGGTGTGACTGAGGTCAATCACAATTGTGGCAATAATTTACATTACAGTACATTTTATTTAATTACGCTTTTTTCAGCTTAAGAAAGGAACGAGTGTCGCGCTCCCCATCTTTTCAATCCAGCGAGATCCACAATACTTCCCAGACCCCCTCAAGTTCGACCCTGAGCGCTTCTCCGAGCAGAACAAGCACAACATCAAGCCGTTCACATATTCTCCCTTCGGCTTGGGGCCTAGGAACTGCATTGGTGAGACATTTTACAAATATCAGGTTCCTCCAAGTAAAATATTAGCTTTAATCCTCGTATCTTCATTTATCGCGCCAAAATCGGGCCCAGATGGGCACTTATAAAACGTCGAAAAAGGTGCATGGTTCGGGTTGGTCGCCTTCCAACAAAGGTCCCCGAAAGGGTAGACAGGGAGGGTCTAACTGTACCCAAACACGTAATTTTTCGTCCACCAAGACCACCAAGACACGTACGGACGTCTTCTTTGTTATAATTACGAATGTATGCTCAAACGTTTTGCTCAAATGTTTTCCTTGACCACTTAGCTCGTGTAAATAATCTCTGTTCTGTAAGTTCAGTAAACTCAATGGTATAGTCGGGATTCGAACTTGGAATCTTTGTGTTCCGAGCTCGAATCGCTCGGCCATAACGGATTTCCATAAGATACCGATTTTGAAATCAGGTATATAACTTCTTGTTTTTATAAACAAATATATACATACATACATATCATCACGCCAAGTCCCTAACGGGGTAGGCAGAGAGTATGGAGCGCCAGTTCTCTCTAGACTTACATACCTCTTTCGCTTCGTCCACATTCATCAGTCTCTTCATACATGCTCGTCGGTTTCGAGTACTCTTAACGTTCCCGTCCTTCAGAGTCCGATCTATTTGATCCAGGTAGTTGAACGTGGCCTTCCTCTGCCTCTTCTTGCACACACTTTTGCTTTGTATATCTGTTTCGTCAATCTTTCTTCACTCATCCTTTCTATGTGTCCAAACCAACGTAACATGCCTTTCTTCATCTTTACAATCACGCCCTCATTCACGCCAAATGATTTGCGAATCTCTTCATTGCGGATTCGATCTAATATCGTTACGCCGCACATTTTTCGAAGAGATCGCATTTCGACTGCATTCAAGCTATTTTCATACTTCCTCTGACATAACAAATATATTGCAAAAAAAATACGAACTAATGTATTAGTAGCCTAGATAATGGGGATTAAAGATTTGTAATAATAATAATAACTTGTCATTATTTTCCTCGTCCTCGTCGTAAATCCTTACTTGTCAAATTGTAGTATTAATAGTCTGAAAAATCGTAGCTAGTATTTCATCAAGAAATTCGTAATTAGTGATATTCTATTAGAATGTAAGTTCAAAAGCAATTTTGTATTCAATAACCAAATAAGTTACTTTTTAACCGACTTCACAAAAGGAGGAGGGTTCTCAATTCGACCTTATATATTTTTCAGGTTCTAGATTCGCTCTGTGTGAGGTGAAGGTCATGGCGTATCAGTTGCTGCAGCAGTTCGAGATATCTCCCTGTGAGAAGACCTGCATCCCCGCCCAGTTGAGCATGGATACTGTGAACCTTCTCATAAAGGGAGGACATTGGGTCAGGCTAACACATAGGAAGACATTGTGAAGAATTAAAAGCAGATATTGTGATTAATGTCATAAGCCTTGAGTACTTTCTGATAATAAAATTATGGTATTATAATAAAATAATATATCCTCACGCCTTCCCGCCAGGGTCCCCGATGGGGTAGGCTGAGGTGTATATGTAGTACCCACACACCCACTTTCCGCCAGAGATATATTTTAGGTGCCAACGTGACAGATGGCGTTCTCAACATTCTCAGACGAATGCAGGTTTCCTCTCGATGTTTTCCTTTATCGTAAAGCTCGTGATACAGTCGGGATTCGAACTTGCGGTGTCTGTGTTGCTGGCATCTACTCGAAGCACAGGGCCAGCACGGCTTTTCATAATATTATTAGTCTTATCAGGTATTTGAGCAACTGTACAATTTCTTAAGGCATCCTGTTTGCCTTCAGTCATTTGAAGTAGCTGGTACCCACTTCATTAATTCTTGACGAACTACTTACTCGACAAGTTGTCCGCCTGAGTTACTTAGTCATGTTAAGACTCTCTCGGTTAACTTTGAAGTTTGCTTGCACTTCCAGCATATTAGGTCGGGCATTGCAGTGGTTATGGCTTGGTAAATTGAATTGTATTTATGTTTGATTTTGAAATAATGTATTTTTTACATGGGTGTAGACCGTATGTGTTTATTTTTCTTGTTTTGTAGCCTTTGTTCTGATGTGAGCACTGTTTAGCTCTGTAGAGCACACCGAACTTCTTGGATGATTTTCAGATCACTTAGCTATGGTCTAAGCATGCTTAGCCATGTCTTCTAAATGACCACGGAACTGAACGTCGCTAGAAATGTCAACTCCAAAGATCCCAATGACCTCTGACATGTTCAGGGCAGTTTTCTGGAATTGTGTTCGGAGAATTATACTGTGTTTGGCAGCATAATAGGACTAATCCTCTGCCGCCAACGCAATATAACAATCCTCCCCTCCCCAAAAGGGCTCATTACTTGAGACCTTATTCACCGCGTAGGAACACAACACAATAAATTGTGTTATTTGGCTACGGACTTCTATAAGGTGGAAGTCCTGCCCCAGTAGGGCAGCTCTAAATTCGAATGGAAAACCCCGCTAGGCCCTACCTCTCTTAAAATATTTATGAACAATCCCTAGAACTCTGTACCTAGTAGGCATAAATAAATAGGCCCTACACTTTTCTACTATAAATTGAGTGTCACTTAATCATATCGTAGAGCATAAAGACATAATATAGTTCACTGGCATCTGTTATAGGTATAATATGAACCTTTTAGTACCTCAATATTCAACTAGATGGCGTTACTAATACAAACAACCCAGTTTGTGTGAACGATTCCTTGTTATAAGTAACAATATAATTAGAGGTTCGTTAATATAAATATACATATATAATAATTATATTCCTCTTATTATAGAAAATAAAGATAAACATATAAGAGATACAGGCAGGACCTAAAAACCTATCTATGACGCCTTCTCAGGAGGGTCCCGGAAGTGGCATGCGGAGGTTTATAGGTTAGTATGCAGGTGAGTAGGTACACACTCCTTGGTAGCTCACCCTAAAGCTCATCGTGTGACTAATCACTCGACTTAGTTAAAAAAATATATTAGTTGAGTCGGGATTCGAACTTGCAATGTTTGTGCTGAAAGTGACTGCTCCAAAGATGTCAGCTAACACGGCACTTAAAAAAATATATTATTATAGTAACCAATGGTTTAAGAATCACCGGGATTTCGATATGGTGGGTCTCGACCTGATAGGTGTTTTCTTCGAAGCGGTGGAAACTGTAATTTAATATTAAGCACATTTTGTTTAGAAGTTAAACAAGACTGTCCAGCTTCAGTTGTGTGAAATATAAAGTTTATAAAACACGATCGCAGCGCCATCTATAACACACAAAAAGGTAAATCAATGTTCATTCAATGTTGTGTCCCTTTACAAGATTCATGAAACTGTTCATATGCAATGAGTTTTTCCATATGTATGTATGTGTGGCGTACATGGCGTGTCAAAAATAGAACAGTTGTCTTCTAGATGTTGTACGTAGGGTATGGTCGATATATCCTCGTGACGTTGAAATAAAAGACATAGTTGGAAAGATAACAAAATTACAACACTATTAAAATTATACTCAGTCCGAACCTTGATTTTAGGAAATTATTAATAAGAATAAACTTTATCGTTAAGTATCGATGATTTGAAACTGGGAATGTATTTTTTTATTTGATTCCTATCATGATATCATATCACTTGAACAGGTGTCCTATTATCTGAGACACCTGTAGGTATATAATTATACACCTATACCTACCTACATAAAAACTCAACCTCAAAATCTACCAGTCATGCTGAATGACAAATAAAGGAAGGATTTGAAAATATATCCAATTATGTGGTCTCATCGTGACCTGCTAATTTCGCTTGCTAATAACAAACCATACCTTATGATAAATAAATAGCTTCTTTAAATCTTTAATTACGGTTTCGTTCACAATATAATTACGTGTTTATATATATGTTTATATGTATTTATAAGTAAAAGATGAAGAAAGGCATGTTACGTTGGTTTGGACATATAAAAAGGATGAGTGAAGAAAGATTGACGAAACAGATACAGGTACAAAGCGAAAGTGTGTGCAAGAAGAGGCAGAGGCAGAACACGTTCCAACTACCTAGATCAAATCGAACGGATGCTCAAGGAAGGGAACGTCAAGAGTACTCGAAACCGTCGAGCATGTATGAAGAGACTGATGGATGTGGATGAAGCGAAAGAAGTATGCAAGTCTAAATAGAAATGGCGCTCTATTCTCTCTGCCTACACCGTTAGGAACTCGGCGTGATGATATGTAGGTATGTCGTTGGCTTGCTTCGTCGGATATTATGTAGGTAGAAGTAGGATTTCGTACAGTTTATTGAACTACATAGTACAAAGTATGGCGATATTAAAAATGAAAATGCGAGTAGGAACGAAACGGAGTTCCGAGATGTTATAGCTAGCTGGGCGCCAAGGAGTCAAGGTGCATGGAATGCACCGGCCGCAGACAGCGCTCGCCCGATGTCTCGACTCCGTCGTGCACAACCGAAGTCGAGTGGCTATTAGAAATCGGTGTGCATTCCGTTTCCATTCCATTCCATTAGGTTCATGACCGGATGCGACTTAACGTACCGTAAAGCTACCGACCGTAAAGCTCGTGGTGTGACTAATCATTGTATTACAGTTCAGAAAAACTGTCTCTGTTTTTGTCGCAGGCAACTAATCGAAACACTAGAGAACCACGGCTTTTTTATATTCCCAGAAATTTATTTTCAGGTTTATCCCCTGTTGAAAGGCGTGAACTTGCGTGAAAACGAACCAGGAGATATTTAGGTGTCTACATTACATTAATGTCGAAACCTACCTTTTTGAATTTCCTGTCAAACGATTGCGGGATTCCCTATAATTTATATAGCACAATTGCAATCCAGATTTAGCATGTATGTGATGAGATGACACGTGCTACAGGAATTATGTTTAACTAGAAACATACATAGTGCTCGCCTAAGCGTCATATACTACCTACTTTTCATCCGTCAGGAGCAGTCTTCTGGTAGTTACTACTAATTGAGCTCGCTACTAGAGTATACTGGTCTGAATCAGGTATCGGGCAATAACAATCACTGGATTTCCATCTACAGTTGAACATATCGATCGGTTGTCAATGAGTCACCATGACTTATAAAGGTGTTCTGAATTAAATTGATCAAATATTTACGAAGTTAAATTACGACAAACTACTATGCTGTCAGCCTGATGGAAATAGGACAGGCTCCCATAGCAGCGGCCTGGCGGTTAAAAGTAAAAGAACGGAATTATTGCGACATTTTTTTTTGGAAACGGGACAGCTTTAGTAGTTTTATAGTTTGACGGCTTTGAGTTTTCGAGGTTTCGAGTACTCTTTACGTTCCCGTCCTTGAGGGTCCGATCCATATGATCTGGGTGGTTCCAGCGTGGCAATGCTTTGCCCCTTCTTCCACACACTTTCGCATTGTATATCGGTTTCGTGGATCTTTCTTCACTTATTCTCTCTATATTTTAAGAGAGGTAGGGCATAACGGAGTTTTCCGTTCGAATTTGGAGCTGCCCTACTGGGGCAGGACGGAAGTCCTGGTAAAGACACAACATAATAAATTGTGTTCCTATGCGGTGCATAAGGACTCCAGTAATGAGCTCTTTGGGGAGGGTGGAGGATTGTTATGTTGTGTTGGCAGCAGAGGATTAGACCTATTATGCTGCCAGCACAGTATAATACTCCGAACATAGAGTGGCAGCGCGCAAGAGCATATTTCGGTATCGTTAGCGTAAATAGGCTGCGGTAACCGTTTCCCATCAGGTGGGCCGTATGCTTGTTTGGCACTCATGTGGTATAAAAAAATATATGTCCATACCAACATGCCAACATGTTTACAATCACATTTTCGTTCACGCCAGCTGGCTTGATAGTCTCATTCACTAATATGCCGGGGGCGTGCAAGCCGATAAGGTGTTTTATCACGATTTACAGTTTTATATATAAGTTAGATTAGTACGCGTCTTCAATCATTCTTCGTAGCATCGCTGTTGCAAACACACACGATGCGTATCTGAATAATTTTATCTAATCGGTGTTACTTCCATTTTACAACAGATGTTATTGTGAGTCTTATATCGGTACATTTAAAGGCGCGGTGTCAATCAAGGAAATTGTAAGTACATTGAACACGCTGTATCATCCCTCACGGAAAGGATCAAGCGCATCTAGAAATACACACCTCTTTCTCTTCCTTATACATCAGTCTCTTCATATCTTGCCGGTTTCGAGTACGATTGACGTTTCGATTCTTGGTTGATCCTGTTCAATCAATGTTCAAAGTAGAGTTGGATCGCAGTCATACTGCTTCTTCTTACAAAATAACATTTTACAAGATATTGATTTAAAAAAATCCATTAGATGGCCCGCTTATTGAGAAAGACTACACTTTATGTCATAATACTACGAACGCAAAACAAAGAAACCGCGGGTCATAGCTACTCCTAATATAAATATTGTATTGCAGACAATGCTGTATCTAATATGGGTCGCGATCATCGTAGCAGCTCTGATGCTGTACTTCAAGCAGGTGTACTCCATGTTCAGCAATCATGGGGTGAAGACGCTAAAGCCGCTACCGATCCTCGGTAACATGGGAGGTGTCATATTTCGGAAACAACACTCATTTGATGCCGTCATGGAGCTATACAATGCTTTCCCCGAAGAAAGGTGAGCTAAGGATCGCATGTGTGTCTCAGAGAAAGGGATAGTTCAACTATTCTCCCTAATAAACAGCAGGATGGCCCACAATACCAAACATTTAGAGCAAGTTAAATTGTCGGTAGATGGCGAGGTCTTTTATCCTGAAGACCTGTTCAGGATCAGTCGGGTCACAGGGTAGAACAATTGAATCATTGAAAGGCCTGAAAAAACCGCCGAATATACCAAATACCGGATGATATTTCAGCTCCATACTTGTGTTTTAGATTTGTCGGCAAATACGAGTTTTTGAAGCCACAAGTATTGGTCCGAGACATTGAGCTGATAAAGAAAATCACAGTGAAAGACTTCGAGCACTTCTTGGACCACCGCACTGTGGTGGATGTGGACGCAGACCCTTTCTTCGGAAGGAACTTGTTCTCATTGAAAGGTGAGGTTAACTTTTTTGAAATCTGAGTAATGTCCTATTTATTTATGTAACCAGGTAAAATAAAAGATAAATTATTTAAACATACATCATATCATCAACCCAGAGTACCTCACAAGGAGGGCGGAGAGAATCGAGGCCAGCTCTATTTATATTTATATGTTTCAGTATAATATTTACCTTCAACCTTCCGATCTTTGCGATGCAGGCGACTTCTCGAACCACTCGACTACCACTGAGCCGTGGTGGCTTACGTATGTATTTGCATCATATAACCTTGGAAACATTGTTTTCCAGGTCAAGAATGGAAGGACATGCGCTCGACCCTCAGTCCAGCGTTCACCAGCTCCAAGATTAAGCTGATGGTGCCGTTCATGGTGGAAGTGGGGGAACAGATGATAAGCTCATTGAATAAAAGAATTGAAGAATCTGGAGGTAATGGATACTGAGCCGATACTATAGTGTTCTTTGAGGTTTTTCCATATGGCATGGCGTACAAAGGACGGATTTTGGATAGAATTAATTGAGAGATCAGATATAAAGTATTAACTGTGAACTTACAAATGGAAAGCTTCACATCTACCATGCATAGTATTGGACAGCAATTTTTTTTTATAACTACTAAGCCATTTTTCTCTTTCCCAGTGAGCTATATCGACATTGACGCCAAAGACCTGTGTACTCGCTATGCCAATGACGTCATCGCTTCTTGTGCCTTCGGACTCAAAGTGGACTCACATAACGAACAGAATAACAAGTTTTATGAAATGGGAAAAGCTGCTACCACCTTCAACATACGCCAAACTATTATGCTGGTTGCCTATATGTCGAACCCTAAAATAATGAAAGTGAGTATTCTGTGACTTTGTGGCTTTTATATTATGTTTGTAATATGTTGTCTTATAAAATGTTATTTTCCAGAATTTCAGTATAAAACTATTTTCCGAAAAGACCACTAACTTCTTCAAGGACTTGGTGCTGGGTACAATGAGGAACAGAGAAGAACAACACATACTGAGACCCGACATGATCCACTTGTTAATGGAAGCTAAGAAAGGTAATTTCGCTTTTATATGAAAAATCATAAATAAGTCAAAAATAACCTGCCCATATGGATCAATGATAAGATAGCAAGCGGAGCGGTTGTACAATCCATAATAAACGTAGTACAATAAAATGGATTGTCAGATACACGTAATTTACGTTCTCGTTCCAGGCAAACTGAGCCACGAAGAAAAGTCGACAAAAGACATAGATGCCGGCTTTGCTACTGTTGAAGAATCCGACGTGGGCAAGAAACAAGTCAATAGAGGTCCGTTCCCATTTATTTATACCATCGGTTATCGGGCCCGTGGTCATATGCGCCCCGGCCCTAAATGTCAATATAGGCGACCTTCGATTGGACACTTATGGATCTTGAATATGACATTTGGGTAACACCCTCATCCTTTCAAAATTGGATTTACAATAGAAATCAATTCACTTTTCTGTGTTTGTATTTTACAGATTGGGCAGACAATGACCTGGTGGCTCAAGCAATGTTGTTCTTCATCGCTGGTTTTGAGACGGTATCGTCTGCGATGTCATTTTTGGTGCACGAGCTGGCAGTGAACCCTGACATTCAGGAGAGGCTGGCGCAGGAAATACAAGACAACTACACTAAAACCGGAGGGAAGTTTGACTACAACACGATACTGAGTCTGCCTTACTTAGATATGGTGATATCAGGTGAGAGCATGAATGTTTTGAATACAATTATAACATATTGAAAGTTTATGAAGAGATGAAATTGGCTATCAAAATAATATATTTCAAATATTAAGATCCGGACAGATGCACAATCTTTAGAAGTAGCAGAGGTAATGACTCTAGCCATCCATTTACTTTTTATAACATACATTTTTTAATATGGTACAATGTGGTGCTTTCAAGAAAATATTATATTGACTTCTCAGCTTTTAACAAAGCTCTTTGAAGCAATATATAGAGTAGTTCGAGGGAACGATTGGTGAGAAAGTACACAAAAATATTAAGGATTTATTTTACTGTCTAGAAACTCTGCGTCTGTGGTCACCATTTGCTGCGATGGATAGAATATGCGTCAAAGACTACAATATGGGCAAACCCAACCCTCAAGCCAAGCATGACTTTATTGTAAGTATAAAAACACTTGTTTACACACTGTGTTTTGCATCAATTAGCCATAATTGCCATGTGACCTAAAAAAGATAGACACCGAAAATGCTATTGTGTATTTCAGCTCAAGAAAGGAACTAGTGTTGCTCTTCCCATATACCCTATCCAGCGCGACCCAGAATACTTCCCAGACCCCCTCAAATTCGACCCTGAGCGCTTCTCCGAAGAGAATAAGCACAGCATCAAGCCGTTCACTTACTCCCCCTTCGGCCTGGGGCCTAGGAACTGCATTGGTAAGACAATTAGAAATATATAATACTTACAAAACAAGGCTGATGACTGGCCACCTTATGCTTTAAGACAACTTCTTCTACTGAAAAAATATTATAAGGAAACGTAGAAAGAGAGGTAGAGGGAGACCAAGATTAACATAGATTCCTCTACTTGGGTCTTACAATTACATTTTTTTTAAACAGCGTCTATAGAATTCCTTTATAAATTATTGACATAACATATTCTAAATAAGCGTCATCCTCTTTTTCAGGATCAAGATTTGCTCTTTGTGAAGTAAAGGTCATGGCGTATCAGCTGTTGCAACAATTCGAGATATCGCCCTGTGAAAAGACCTGCATCCCCGCCCAATTGAGCATGGAGTCAGTGAACCTTTTAATAAAGGGAGGACATTGGATTAGATTAAGACGTAGGGAAGTATTGTAAGCACCTACTCATTATGATTATAGAATGGTACATGCTGTGACATTGACACCAAACATGAAATATATGTATAAATTATAGAAACGTGTTTACCTTCATTAAGACGTCCAAAAGCTGTGGTGGCCGAGAGGTTTGAGCAGTTGCCTGCAACACAGCGTGCTTAAGTAAAGACCATGGACTCGCCATCTGTCATTGGCTCCTAAAATATATCTCTGGCGGAAAGTGGGTGAGTGGTTACTACCTCATTAATTTAGTTAAGTTCAGTATTACTTAGTTGTAGAGGTAATCGGTTAATATTCAACATGTATTCTTGGCACCTAATATACCTCTGGCGGAAAGTGGGTGTGTGGGTATTACCTATACACCTCTGCCTACCCCTTCGGGGACCCTTGTGGGAAGGCGTGAGGATATATTATTATATTTATTCTTCACATAAGGAATAAATAGATTATCTTGACCGCTTAGTCACCACGGATTCAAGTTCCTATGATGCCTAACGATATTGTATATTGTATCAACAAGATAAGACGCTGATTGTAAATACTGAGGTGGTAAGGCGTCATCACGTGTTTCTATCGCACTGAGCTGCGAAATAAATATTAGATTAAATGTTGAGCTATAATCATTTTACGATAAACGAAAATATAAATGTACTGGATATACCCCCAGTTTCATCATCATCATCAACATCATATCATCACGCCGAGTTCCCAACGGGGTAGGCAGAGTGTATATTTCACTTGAAGTAAATTTGATTAGCTGCTTTCTTGGGTGGTAGCAGGCAGATCACAGCCTTGCTCAATAAATGTATTAATAGTTTCTGAGATTAGGGCGTTGACACAAACTATGTTTTTTTTTATAAAGGCAGTACGAGTACAGTGAATAATCGAGTTTCGTAAAGCCATTTACTAATGCATTATACAAATCCCATTGAAACAAGTTAACCTACAACTTTATTTACTACAAGCGGAGATTTTGAAATATCAAACTGTTCACCATTGATGGAGAATGATCATCCCCATACCAAAATGTGTGGTTCCAAACCCATGAAGGTCTTGTACTGCGCTGTTCCTATAGAGTTTCATTCCGAGAACTGTAGAATAAATTCCCCGTTGATGTTTTCCTTGGAGAGTACAGCACGGAGCTGTACAAAAAGGATGTAAAAAGATTCTTGCAAGTTTAGAAGCGCGCGGGCGAAACCGCTGTTATTGCAAGCGGCGGTAGCCGCTTAGCATCAGGTGGACCGCGAAACTTATATTTGAATAAAATTGTGTAAACGTCATCGCCGTTAACCACAATATGATTCTAAGGCACGAATATCCAACGTCTTCCGGGTTTTTCGTTAAAAGTTTTTGAGCTCGAGAGAAGCATACGCTAACGCAGTTATAATTATGTGTTCTTGAACTTCTTTTGGAACTACTTTTTGCAATGCTCAGGGTTCAGAGGTTACATAATTTGAAAATAATAAATATTACCTTCTTCATGTCTTCCTAAAGGGTAGGCAAAAGTGTAGCAATACCACAATTCACTTCGCCAGAGATATAATGATGTAGGTGCAAACGTGGTACGTATAGTCGTGCTTGAGTAACGGCGATGGACTCGCCATCTGTCACGTTAGCACCTAAAATATATCTGGCGGAAAGTGGGTGTGTGTGGGTGGGTAGGAGTACCCTATACATCCCGGCTTACCCCTACACCTTACACAGATATATTTAAAAATGTCTTATTCGTCTATATGCCTGCGTTTTATATATCACTACTTATTATAAAACAAAGTCGCTGTCGCTGTCTGTCCGTCCCTATGTTTGCTTAAATCTTTAATACTACGCAACGGATATTGAATCGGTTTTTAATATATAGAGTTATTCAAGAGGAAGGTATATATTTATGCATTATGCATCTTATTATTGTTATTATTTTATGCATCCCCGCCCAGTTGAGCATGGATTCTGCGAACTTCCAAATAAAGGGAGGGCATTGGGTCAGATTAAGACGTAGGGACGCATTGTAAAGATCCAGTCATAAACTGATCTGAGATGTAAGCCAGTATTGGTTCTATTGAATTGATTATGACAGTCATAATTCATTGAATGGAATGGAAAATTCTACAAAATATTGGCGTATTAAGACGTTTTTTATTTCTCGAGATTGTATATATTGTAATATCTTAGACTAGACCATCAATCGAGAAAATCGTTTAATAAAACATATATAGAAATAAAGATATTGCTTTTTATTCTCATTAAGCGCTCCACAGTATCGAATTGAAACGCTTTATAAATTGGGGAAAGTTTGATTAAAGGGCATAATTACAAATGTTGTAATATATTAATAAAAAAGCCGTAAAAGATAAAGCCGTGGTGGCCGAGTGGTCTTTTGTCCAGCGCAATCTCTTTGAACTTCCTATACGTTATGAGAGATTTCTTTTCTTTTCTTGATCTGACTCATTTAACCAACCGATTACCACTCTGTAATAAAGTACAAACAAATTATACTCATTATCATATTAATATCTGGTAACGCGTTAGTCATACTCTTGTTGTTAGTTTGCCTGCGGTGGCCGCTTGCCATAAAGTGGACTGCACACAACATTAGCGGTAGAAAGAGAAATAATAATAATACAATACTTTAAAATGCCGATACAGTGGAAAATGACAGCATCGCATCAATTCATTTAAATTTACGCATGTTTACTCATATGATCGAGCGAATGAACAATTTACTTTTGTTATTGGAACACGCGGCGCACAAAGAATAATTTCACACCCGACAACTTTTTGTGATACACGAATGTTAAACGTTCAATTTAAACTGTAGTTATTGGCAATTGTGCTTGCAAGTCATCTGTTAAATTATTGGTTTGGGACATATTGACTGACTAGCGGTCCATCCCGGCTTCGCACGGGTGGACATAAGATTTTTATATAAAGCCTATAGATGTCACTCAGGGTGCATGTAGCTTTCCAATGGTGAAAGAATTTTTCAAATATACTTACGTACAAATTTTTCCTCATTAGTATACATACCAAAAGACTTTACAAACACGGAAAACAAACATTCCATCATAACTATTTTTTTTTAATACCACTTGGGTGGCAAACAAGCATGCGGTCCGCCTGATGGTAAGCGGTTACCGCCTCCTATGGACGCTTGCAACACCAGGGGTATCTACCTTAAAGTTATCGAAAACTCAAGGTAAAGAATGTCAAGTGTATTCGAGCCGAATGGAAACGTAGAGCGACGGGCATGTATGAAGAGACTGATGAATGTGGGTGATGTGAAAGATTTTTAACGATAACTGAGCCTCTACTCTTTCGCATGGAAATGGTATTAAAGCTTAGATCGATGGACAGCCATTAAGGAATTTAAGGAATTCGAGGCCGTTGCTGTTTATATGGGTTTAATTAAATTTTGATCAACAAAGGTCCCTGAAATAGTAAACAGGGGTGTAAAACACTCAATTTCAGATGTTAAAGAAAATAAATTTCTGCCGAAAATATATTTTAGATGCCAATGTGAAAATATGCCAGTCTCGCCGTTCCTCAAGCACAGCGACGCGTGTTTGAATCTCTCAAACGTCTACAGGTTTTCACACAGATTCTTTCTCAGTCACGCTCAACTTTCTGGGAATATTTTGTCGTTTGTAGATCGGCGATGCATATTGTAATGAGCGTTGCCATACACACCTTGTTTTTTAACAACCTTCTAAGAATTCCGTAGGTATATCATTTTATTGATCATGGTCTTGAAGAATCGAGACAGATATAGAATTTCCAATAACCATTTCACACTATCAAGTCCTGCCCTCAATGTGATCTGGTAGCAAATTGCCTGAGTTATCTTTATTGGTAACAGCTGAGACATCTTTACGAGTTTGAGTTTCTGAGAAATATTATAGTGAGAATATACAGATATCTATTGAGTCGTATGTTTCGTGCATACATTTATCAAGCATCAAGTCGATAGTGCAGCGAAAAAGACAGCTTCAAGCCATGCTTTTCAATACTTAAAAAGAATTATCTTGTAATTTAAACGTTTCGCTTGTCAGTTCGACCAATTTGATCTAAGCAGTTGGATATTGATCTTCATCTGCTTTTTCTTCTTTCTTCTCTTCTTTTACAAATTGTTTTTATAGCCTTCATCACCATCTATAACAGCCATCGTAAGAAATCCTTCTCCATCTTTTTCTTATTATAATATATCCTTTACTGCGCATATATACACAAAATTTGGATTACTGCTTTTGTACATTGATAATGTATAATTCGAATCTACTAGGTATTCTCATAGGAGGATGTCGTGTCATAGTTGATGCGATGCCTATGTTGTATATTTATTCTGACAAGGAAGCAAGAGTTCATACAAATATTATCAGGCGGCGATGCTCTGTTTGTTTATTCAATATTTCATTCGGGGACGACAGCAGCCGTGTCACTTTGTATTCCAACACTGATACAGACACTTTTTACATATATATGTGTTAGCCGAAGCTACTAAAACATCATTTATATACACGAAGAAGACAAATTGTGGAATATGTAATATCGTAAAAAAAGGTCTAAATTTTTTATAATTCTGTGAATACTACTGAGGTGGAAATTAATAATTTCACACCCCTCATGGAAAACTCCAAGCTATACTCTCTGGAGAACATCTGAGACTAAGGTACAAATAATATTTGTACCTTAGATTCAGATGTTCTATGTATTTATATAAGTAGGTATATATATTGATGTCAACATTCCATCTTTGCTTAGTTTGGGACTAGGTCAATTTGAGTGAAATTGTCACAAGGCATTTATTATTTACTAGCAGTCCGTCAAGGCTTCGCACGCCAAAATATGCACACACACTCAGGGTGCATGTAGCTCTCCAATGGTGAAAGAATTTTTCAAATCGGTCTAGTAGTTTCGGAGCCAATTCAATACAAACATACAAATAATAATTCCATACAAATCTTTCCTCTTTATAATATTCGTATAGATTATAATTACTTTGCTCAGGATTAGAAGTGTGCGGCTGAGGTCATCTGTAAGATGGGGCAACTTTAAAATCGAAGCAGATATGCATTTACCTCTGAATCATAAGTGTGTACGCCCCTGATTACAATAAAAAATAATTTCTATATCTTGTTATTATTTCCAAAACAGTGCTATCTATAATATTATGAATAATTATGTATGATTCATACAGATAATATTATGGATAATTTACTTATCATAAGACCTCGCTGCGTGTGTCAAGGCTTAGGAGATAAGGCAATTTTAATATGAAAGTTAAAGTTTAAAACATTCAGACAAAGACACGCCGGGTCTATTGTTTGCTTAGGATTTTTGTTAAGTTTTCAAACCGCTTCAAATTAGCCGCAAAAGTACAAAAGGAGCCATAGATCATGTACCTTATCATTGGATCTTGAAGTATATCCTGTTACTGATATACTTAAACTACTTTACGCCTTGCCATCAAGGGTCAGATCTTAGATCGAATCCGGAATAAAGAGATTCGTTAAACAACTGACGTGAATGAGGGTGTGGTTATAAAGATGAAGAAAGGCATGTTACGTTGGCTTGGACATATAGAAAGGATGAGTGAAGAACGATTGACGAAACAGATAAACAAAGAAAAGTGTGTGCAAGAAGAGGCAGAGTAAAACCACGTTCCAACTACCTGGATCAAATCTATCAGACGCTCAAAGGCGAGAACGTCAAGAGTATAAATAATATATTGTGACAAATTTAAAGTCAACATTTTATATAGTCCGTGAGATATGCCGTTCCATTATTTTATGTATATGATATATACCTACCAAAGCGTATGTGGTCGCTACATAGTTCTGTACACTATCACATGAAGCAATGATACCGCCAAAATAGAAATATTATATGAAAATTAATGACTCTCATAATAAAGGCAATGTCACAAAATGGCGTGCCCTTTGTTCTTACACAGATGCCATTATTCTACACGTTTTTGCTTACAGCTCAAGTACAAGAGTTTGGTTCGATAAAAAATATTATAATGAATATTCTGTATGGCTTAGTATTTGTGAAAAATATTTTTTATGTGTAATCGGTCGAGTCGTGCGAAAGTTTTGACTTGCATTTACCGCAGATCATTTCGACCCTATCAATGCATCGATATAATATTTCAATGGTTTTGTAGATGTTGGAGTGATCAATAAAAAGATATCAATAGTATTGATCTTTATTTTTAGGTGTATTTCAAGGTGACATTGAGGGTCTCTCGTGGTCTTCTTTTCGAATACACCTGGGTTACGTATGTATGAACATAACATGGTTATGACGTTCGCCTTTGAACGATCACAGAAATTTAAAAATATATATTTAGCTCACAATTTATAATCTAATCCCGTAATATGAATTTAAAAAAAAAATGGGATACAATACTTTGTGAAACGTACTTAACTGCTCTGTGGGCTGTGATCGACAATACGATGGGCTCGGAGGGAGTGGAGGGGGGAACTTGCACTCTTTGTGTCGCAGGTCGCAGGCAACTACTCGATCCACTCGGCTTCTACGGCTCTTGCATTACAATGTTAAATCAAATGTTAATTATTAGTATAGACAGTCGTACCGCCTTGCAAGTGGCTACCTTAATCTAAAGGCCGCAATATGTAAGGCATCGCTCGTTCATTCTCGACTCAGTCATTACCCAGTTAAGTGGCAAAAGTTCCCGGAAGTCACGCTACGAGAGACAATGCAAAAAAAATCGTGACAACTGTGCTAGCAGCATATGGGAATAAATGAACTCTCTTTCTGTACACTACGTCTGTTGCCTTTGAATATAATCTGAAACCTCTTTCACTTAGAGAATAACATAAAAGCTAACCCATTGCAAGGTCGTGGACAAAGTTAATCAAGTAATTACGGTTTAGACAGCAACGGCCGGGTCCAACAATTCAATTATTTAAATCCGCCTTGTTAACGGAATGACGGCAGTATTGTATTTAATAATATTAGTTTGTCTTGGTCGTTAGGAAGGGAGTTTCTGTGCAAGTTTTGCTAATTAAGGCCAGTTGGTTGAAGGACTCATACTCTACTAGGTTTGATTCCTTTGTAACGTTCTCATTGTCGCACAATTGTCTTGACAAGACATTTTAAGCTGTAGGCTGTCCGCCCAGCTTCGTGAAGTTGAAAAAAAATCGCAGCGCCATCTATCGGGTCCCATTGAGAATCTCAACCATCCAAAAATCTATGCAAATATACAAATTTTTTATCAAAACCATTCGTGACATTTTTGAGCTATTGCGAGACTAACGAACGGCGATTGATTTTACATGTAAGAAAGGAGACCCATTAATTTGACAGAGAAGCTATAGCTTAATACCTTCTGAGGGCAGTTTGTTATTGTGTGATATTAGATGTAATTATGTAATTATGTACAAATAGTTATGAGGGACTCGGCGAGTAGATAATTGTACATATAGCTATGTGAATCGTCGTCTAGTTTTCATAATGCAACTATTGTTTCGTTTCGGATAAGATCCGGGTAGTGTAATTTTTTTTCAATGTCACTAGTCGCGTCCTTACGGCTCTCTAAAAAGAGTTGTTTGGATCATTAAGCTGTGGTTTTTAATTAATTAAGCAGTGTTTAAGTGACGTAACCATTTTCGAGCCATAATTTACTTCTGGCAGCATTTCAGTGGCATATTTTTTACAACGAGCCGTCGCCGCTCGTTGGAAAGAATCGGAATATATTCAACGATAAGATTGATAGCCCACCGTGACAGGCTGGAGACGCGGCTGGGTTAAGAGGATTTTATCGCATGACATTTTATAGAACTTATATATTCCAAAGTTACTCTTATTCGTTCTTTACTAGAAAATACATATAAAAAATAATACCCTAAAACATACATACATACATATGTATCACGCCGAGTCCCTCTAGACCACGGGGTACCTAACGGGGTAGGCACAGAGTATAGAGCGCCAGTTCTCTCTAGACTTACATACCTCTTTCGCTTCTTCCACATTCATCAGCTTCTTCATACATGCTTCTCGGTTTCGAGTACTCTTGACGTTCCCGTCCTTGAGCGTCCGATCGATTTGATCTCGATAGTTGGAACGGGGTCTTCCTACCGTAAAATGATTCTTTATAAACTAAACTAGACGAAACATACGTTAACTCAAATTATATTTATCTATAAGCGTACTATGTTTTTTATTGACGTAGTGTATCGTGAATATCTTAATTATTAATGCAATATTAATTAATTATTCTTTAATCTGTGACCATAACATTTAGATTTTTTATTTTGATACGTGACTTTGTATGCCGGTTTCCAGTTGCCTAACGCCTTTTGTGAATTATCTTAGATAATTTCAGCTAATTCAAAGAATAAATATCAAGCCTCATTCTCGAAAGGGTAGGCAGCCGATTAACTCACGTAATGGAAGTATGTATGTATACCTATATAAATATATATACATACCATCTTGACAGGAAGTCGTCTGTCTTTCTTATTAGACGTACGATTTTTCCAAGGTCTTAACTATGAAGCAGTAGTGTGTTAGATAAATTTAGAAATTCGGTTTTAAACCTGCAATACTTAGTTGGTGACTTCACCACTCCACCATAACGGGACAATATTCGATGATCGATACGTAAAATTCAACATTAAGCCCTATCACCGTCTACTTTTAGTGACGGAGGGTTGACAGTTGACACGCATTTAATCAGACCAGTGTCCACCCCAGGGCACCAGGGTTGGCGACCGACCGCGATACGATAGACATTACATAATCTTACCAATAGTATGTTATCCAAGCTAGGAACTTAAATGTTTTGACTACATCACATTAATCTACATAGTGTGAACAGAAATAAAATGTTGCCAGCCCTAAAGCAGTAAACTCTTTTCCGCCCCTGCAATTGATTGCAATGGAACGAATCCTACAATTTGTTCGAATGCAGACGAGTTTTAAATTACGTGAGCGATTTTTACGCAGTATTTCCATGTTGCAATTTTAAGCGTATGTTTATTCTGTATGGATTCGATTTCGCGTTTTATTTAGTCGGTTTCGTGTGATAATTTCGCAGCTAAGCGTTTTTGTAGTGTTGTACAAATGAAATGAGATCAAGAAATATGCATATCATCACGCCGTTCCTAATGAGATAGGCAGACAGAGTAAAGCGCATTTTTTTCTGCCTTTGCAGACCTCTTTCGCACGTCACATACATGCTCACCGGTTTCGGCTATTCTTGAAGTTCCCTTACTTGAGTATCCTGTCGATTTGATCTACCTAGTCGAAACGTGATCTACATCTGCCTCTTCCTCCAAAGGCTTTCTTATTATACATCTGTTTAGAAATCTAGAAATATCATGGATATAACATGCGGTGCTGTTTTGGAGTTTACAGGAACTCGATATTGATTGACAGCCCCATTGAAAACTTTACTTGGCCCATAGAATGCATTGGAAACCCGATACATTGCTATGACATAAAACAATATTTTTGACAGGCTTTTTTTTAGTTGACGGTGCTAAAGAGTATACTCTGCATCAGCCCCGCAATCAATAATCACCATTTCCTTAGTGCAACACTATGTGTACAAAGTATATACGGTAACGGTATAATTATGTATACCATGTTAAATCGACGTACACCGTTGTACGAAATAATTCATTCCTATTTACTTTGGTAATTCATTTATTTTGGTATTTGTATTTAATTTGGTAATTGGTTCGAGTAATAGTAGCTTTGTCGTTTGCGACACAAAACAGTCAAATTTAGAACTTCCATACCTTCAGACGTGAGAATCGACCTCCAAAGAAGATTCATGAAACTAGTTCCCCGGTAATACTGGACATCTCAGTAAGTACACTTAACATCAATGGCAGCGTGGACAATGCACCAGCAAGGAACACTACGATATTTTTTTTTACCACTTTACCCTTAATTATAATGATAAGTATGCAATGCACAAGCGAGGAGATAATTTTTACTAAAACAACGCCTGAAAGACGATGTTACGATAATTATGTGTACCTTTTCAAGATGTGAAGATAGGTCAATAGCTCGCGAAATATCTTGAGTATTTTACGCGTGCAAAGGCTCTAATTGCTTACCATACAACAGTGCATCCTTATTGCAGTATAAATCTGGAATAACGTAGAAGTTTTAATTTAAAATTCCACAACACATGCGTTACGATGAGTTGTTACATAGATAGAGGCCACAACCACTAGTCTCCGATACTAGCGTACAGGGCTTTCAAAACCGATTTACAAACTCAAATTTGAATCAAACAACGCGAGTTGCCAAGTAGACTAATGAATCAACATAAATATTAAATATTAAAGGTCGCAAACATCGTTTGTCTAGAAGCTTTTGAGTGCGCAACTTGGCAAAGTTTAAACCAGGCGAAGTTTAAATTGCGCTCAAGTATTGAGTTGCTATCACTGCTACACAGGTGTTTTGGTTTGGTTTTGGTTTGGAACTGTTGAGGTAAATAGTACTGATTAGCTAGTGGGGATTAAATTGTGTCGAATAATATCTGAACCAAAACGACAACACAGAATTGTGTTCGCTGCAATTTTTTTGCAAACATACTTTTTTCTACTTCCTACCTGGATCAAATCGATCGGACGCTCAAGGACGGGAACGTTAAGAGTACTCGAAACCGACGAGTATGTATGAAGAGACTGATGAATGTGGACGAAGAGGAAGAGGTATGTAAGTCTAGAGAGAACTGGCGCTCTATACTCTCTGCCTACCCCGTTAGGGACTTGGCGTGATGATATGTATGTATGTATGTATGTATGTTTGGTACCGTTAGTAAGTTTGGTACCTTTACTAAAATAATAAATTTCTACTGACGCGAAATTCTCACTAATTTACGAAATCGGACCATTCTACGTAAAGTTCTAAATAAAATTATACACCACTTGCTCATCAGCGTTGTTGTTTTGCGAGTAGGGATTGAACCCTTGATTGAACTTTTTCCTTAGCAAATATATTTTTCCTAGCTGTCTTCAAACTTGTTGCTTCCACTTTCAAAATAGGAGTATGACTTGTGCCTTGATACTTACGTTGAAGTGTTACGCCAAACTTACACTCCATTCCAGCTAAGCGCTGTTGACTTGAACCTTAAGTTAGGAGCAAGTTTACGTTGACTTGAATTCGGGGTAATTCTCTGTATGAGGTAAATCCTTCAGTTTTATTTTTTACCTCCTTAAGGCTCAGAATTGATGCAAGGTACCGTCAATATATATATATATATATATATATATATATATATATATATATATATGTATGTATATGTATATCTTCACGCCTTAAGTAAGCCGAGGTGTGTAGCCAGTACCCACTTTCCGCCACAGATATATTAGGTACCAACATGATAGATGGGGAGTCTATCGCCCTCAAGCACGACTACGCTTCTGAATTTCTTCTCCAACGTATGCAGGTTTCCTCTCGATGTTTTCCTTTACCGTAAATCACGTGGCGTGACTCACATTCTGAAGAAATGTGGTCG
This sequence comes from Drepana arcuata, assembly GCA_016069955.1. Taxonomy (NCBI): domain Eukaryota; kingdom Metazoa; phylum Arthropoda; class Insecta; order Lepidoptera; family Drepanidae; genus Drepana; species Drepana arcuata. The sequence goes on along the minus strand of JACCPG010000420.1, from coordinate 34,050 downwards.
CCAAATCGTATTGTAAGAAATATATATAATAACTAGCTGTCCCGCCCAGCTTCGCCCGGGTGAAAAAGTTAATCTTCCTGAAACACGATCGCAGTGCCACTTATCGGGTCCAATTGTGATGTAAGCTATCCTATCTTTTAAGTTGGATCAAACTGCACACGGTGTGCAAATTTGATTGAAATCGGTTAAGTAGTTTAGGAGCCCATCGCGGACAAACAACGCGACACGTAATTTATATATATTAAGATAATAATAATTACCCTCACCTTAAAAAAAACACCATTGTCAATACATAAAAAACAAATATCCTCACGCCTTCTCACAAGCGTCCCCGAAGGGGTAAGCAGAGGTGTATAGGTAATACCCATACACCCACTTTCCGTCAGAGATATACTTCTACCATAAATTCTAAATTGAACAACCAACCGATTCCATTGGAATAAAATGAGCACCATTACACACACCTAGTTAGTTGATTGAGTTGGACGGATTGACAATTGCATACAAAATATACGGTACACAAGTGGGATATGTGAAGCCATTAATTATTTGTGTAAGGTATTTGGTTTAAGCCGGATCCAGGGTGATGTATTGCGAGCGGAATGTTGATTGTTCCACTCCAACTCAGCTCATCCTATTTCTAATCCCTGTGTTGGGTGGGGTCCGCGTGAAGTGAATTTATTAAACGCTTTTATTCTAGTCATGATTTAGTATGAGGATGGCATTAGCAACGGCTTGCGTAAGACACACCTATCATTGAGTGTTAGATAGCAGTGGTTCGAGTGTTCCCTGCAACACATACATTGACACAACACCCGACTGTATCAATAAGTTTTTCAGGATTTAAGTACAGTCATTAGTCACACCACGAGATTTACGGTGATGGCGAACATCGAGAGGAACAGTGCATACGTTTGAGAATGCGTATGTATAAACGTGCTTAACGACGATTATTCATATTTAAACCTTCTGTACCTGCGACATTAAGAAAAATAAATAAATGTCTAAAATAAAAGCCCAAGTTCTCTAAGTACTCTTTATTACATCAGCTCTAATCGCTTCAGCCGTTTCGGAGATTACCCTGAACAAATAGACAGCCAAAAATTTTAACAATATTATTATGGTATATATACATTGGGCATACATCCATCCGTATGCATTTAGTAAAAAGCGACTATTTTAATACTACAAACAAAAACTCAAAGTTTATTAATTTGTATAGATGTTGTGAATACTCACTATTTTTATACGTATCGAACCAGGCGAGCGCATTTCAACCTGAAAACAATCTGAGCGCTATTCTCCATAATGTGAGCTATTATATAAACGAAGTATTTTTAAAGAGTCCCCGCTACTACTGGCACTCTACACCAGAGACGCCTGAAAATACACAGTGAGGGAAAATACACGTTAAAAATGCGGATTAATGAGCTCCAAGACGAATTTGTCCAATCGGAACGAATCACGCCCCGTATTGAGTGATTGTGATTAATCTATGCGAGAAAGACGTCTTTTTTTTTTTTTTATACATCAAGAGTGGCGTACAAGCATATGGCCCACCTTTTGGGAAACGGTTACCGTAGCCTAGTTACGCTCACGATACCGAAGTATCACTTGCGTGTTGCCACTCTGTGTTCGGAGTGTTATAGTGTGTTGGCAGCATAAGGTTTAATCCCTCTGCTTCCAACACATTGTAACAATCCTCCCCCCTCCCCAAGGAGCTCATTACTGGAAACCTTATTCACCACGTAGGAAAACAACACAACAAATTGTGTTATTTGGCTACGGACTTCTATAAGGTGGAGGTCCTGCCCCAGTCGGGCAGCTCTAAATTCGAACGGGAAACCCGTTATGCCCTACCTTTCTTAATTATGCCCTACCTCTCTTAAGCCCTACGTCTTACTTAATTATGCCCTACGTCTCTTGCGAGGTTGGGCAAAAATCGAAATCAAAATATTTTATTCACCGTAAGGGACACAGGGAACACTTATTGAACGTCACATATTTAATATAAACTAAATTTACCACCGTTTCTAAGAAAAAATACCTGCCAGGAGAAGAAACGGCGAAACAAACTCCCAGGTTTTCTTTTTTCACATTTGTTCCCTTTTACGTAGGGGTAGAAAAGATTAAACTTACATATATAAATTCTGTACAAGAGGTGCAATTCATTATCATGCATGGCCATCGTTCAAATGATCTGATGTTTTATAATAAGCCTTTTTAATTAATTTACTTTTAACGACAGCTTTAAATTCTACAAAACTTACACTATATCTAGAAATGGCGCTCTTCTCTCCGTCTACCAGTGAGGGAATCAGCGTACCAATGTATGTGCAAAATATATTCTTCTGTTCTCAATAATTAAGGTAAGTCCGATGTCCTCTATTCTCTTAAGTAAATGTATTAATTACATAATGCGCTGCAAGTCATCGAAAAGAAATCTGCATACGTTCGAGAAGAAATTGCGTATGTGTATAGTCGTGCTTGAGTAACGGCTATGGACGGCCATCTGTTGGCACCTACAATATAGCTCTGGCGGAAAGGGGGTGTGTGCGACCTATAAACCATTGCCTACCCCTTGGGGGACCATTATGGGAAGCGTGAGGATATTATTATAAAAAAATATGTAAGATATATTTAACCAGGAAATTTATAGATGAACATTTAAAGGAATTCGCCTGTTATTTGATCCCTAATCAACACAAACGAGGTAAAACTAAATTATAAGAACTCCCACACTTAGGATACTATAGACCAATGTGCCGAATACCCTTCAGACAACACAATAATTGATTTTACGAATACGTGGAAGAGTTCTAGCTATTCCAACTTTAGTCAGTGTACGTGGAGATGTTAGACAGTATATTGTGGGTGACGTGCCTTGTTGTACCGGGGACGTGTTTGTTTGTTTGTTTGTAGCTAAATACAGGATTACCAAAACAGTATTATATTTGCGAAGATAAATACATAATATAGAGAAGATTTTGACGGCCTACCGGTCGCTTGAGGTCGCGAGTTTGATTCCCGCTGATGGCAGAAATTTGTGCGATGAACAAAAGAGTATTTGTACCTTGGTCTTGCATTTTCTATGTATTTATGTCTATATCTATATAAGTATGCCTTAACCTCCTGTTACTCTTTGAGATTTACTGCCCATATTCCAAAAGAAATAGATACCACAGTTTGCTACAAATCAACAGGAATTCTGGTGCTAAAATGTTCCTAAAACAATGCCCCATTATATTTCAAATTTGTGGCTTTTCTAAATGTGGTATACTCGAGTCAGTTAGTTCCGAGCTTAAACACATTTTCTGTAATCTTGTCTGATGTAAAACTCGCTTGTCCCGAGCTTAATTTTATTGTCTGTCTCATCAAGGTGCTTTTATAGCGGACACTAAGTGCTCCTAGATAAATATGATTCAATTGGGTTACGGGATTGCCGGATAGAGGCGGAGCGCTTCACAGTGAGGAAAATCCAAAATTTCATCTAGTAAAGGCACTATATTGTCATTTATATCCGTTTTAAGCCGGAGTACGCAAGTGATCAGCCTGTCGATATTAAAATGTGTAAAAGTACAGATGGCGTGAAAGAAAGCAAAAGAAATTAAAGTTTTATATACTATACGTATCTCGCTGTTATACCCGCGTAAGATTAACAAATTGATTTTTATTTACTTATATAATCACAGTACTTAAGTTCAGGAACTCATTGGTACAGTCGGGATACGAAAATGCGATCTTTGTGTCGCAGGCAACTACTCGAATCACTCGAATCGAATCGGCTACTACGGCTTTATTTTACTGTATTTAAGAGCAAATAATCCCTCAGTATAAATCTTGGATTAGTTTGTACTATGGGAACTTAGACAACGATATACATACTTATATAGACTGATATAGGTGTACATCGGACATCCAAGACTAAGGAACAAATACTAGTGCTTAATTACGCCGTGTGGTCATATAGATTATATTAAACGACTAGCTGTCCCGCCCAGCTTCGCCCGGGTGAAAAAGTTAAATTTCCAGAAACACGATCGTAGCGCCACATATCGGGTCCAATCGTGAATCAAAACCATTCTCGAATCCACCTGAAGACACAAAAAAGTGTTCGGACTTTTATTTACCTCTAGTGTATTTAGAAATTAATAATATTTTATTATTATATATATTTAATATCTCTGAAGAGATTCTAAAGCTACTGGAAAAACCAGACACTCTATATAAATAAAAACCATCTTTAGGGTTGTCTACGTAACGAAATGAATCCTTATTCTTGACCCCCCGGCACTTAATCACCTAATTGAATATAAAGTCCCAAAGTTGCCAAAACAACGCCTTTTTCATGTCCAAAGCATACCAGCATAATAACTAATGTAACATTATTACCGAGACCACAGCCTAGCGGAGCTTGACTTTAATTTCTTGTCCAACAGTTACGTGGAGGTTTTTATGGTATGCGATTCAGTTAGCCTGTGGTGTCTGGGTGTAATTTAGGCCAGCGTGTGAGGGTGTCTCGTGTAGACAGGTTATTAATCACCCGCAGTGACGTCCCGTGCAGACTGACACGCGTCATTGGAGGCGCACGAACATTGCTGGTGAAAGTTAACGGGCATCACAGATTTAGAGCTGGAATTTGTATGGTTATGAACACGAAGTTAAGTTAAGTTACGTCAACTTACTAACTTACTTAATTACTTGAAACCGGCGAGCATGTATGAAGAGACTGATGAACGTGGAAGAAGCGAACGAGATATGTAAGTATACAGACCACTGGCGATCTCTCTCTCGGCTCTCCCCGTTAGACACTCGGCGTGACGATAAATATGTATGTATGTATAAAAGCAAATATCGCCTGCAATGCAACGATTCTAAGTTTGAGCTCCGACTGTATCAATGGGTATCATTTACATATCATGCACTAACTAAAAAGAAGAAAAAAAGGAGTTCGTACAATCATATACATATACAATGCAAAAGTGAAAGAAGACGCAGACGAAGGCCACGATCTGATAGTAAGCGGTTACAGCCGCATATGAACGCTTAAAACAACAGGGTATCGCTAGAGCATCTAGTGAGGACTGGCGCTACTCTCTGAGCCTACTGCGGGTGGTACTCGTGAGTCGTGATGATAATGTGAGTATGGATGATGTCTAGTAGAATCTCTGAGCTTGTGACCTGCACTATACGATTGTGAGTGATCGTGTGTAAATTTTAGGAGCGCGTCCGTGCCTTCACAAACATAACTAAAGCGTTCATGTGATGAATTCTCTTCTGCAGTCCTGATCTTCGTTGAATTTCACTTTATCTAGATATCCGTTTCCGGTTCCGGTTTAACGTTTTCATGGTATTTCAAAGCAAATTTTCTCGAGAGAAGTTGCACGCTAAATACAATATTTCACGCCTTCCCACGAGGCTCTGCGAAGGGATAGGCAGAGGCATTAGAGGTAGATAACTACCGCAAACTACCCACTTTAACTTTAACTAAGGTGTCTAAGTGACAGATGGCGAGTCCATCGCCGTTACTCAAGCACGACTATACATACGGCATTTCTTTCCGAAAATTCCAAGTAAATGGTGGATAAAACAATTATAACAAACGAACGCAGACATGAAACTCATCAGATCGGAGATAAGTGGGCCTAATCGAGGCTGCGTCGAGTTGCCAACTTCAATAAACATCTTTCAGCCAATAATTAGAGGAATTGGCGCGTTAGCCGACGAAACGAGCAGATCAACTTGGATTATCGCCCCGGCTAATTAAATTTCCCGCTTTCTCTTTCGTTTGGATATTATTGACCTCAATATTTTGGCTTCACCTATATCTATACTAATATTATAAAGAGGAACGATTTGTATGTAAGTATGTTTGTAAGGAATTGGATGAAAAAGTACTGGACCGATTTTAAAAAAAAACTTTTACCATTTGAATGCTACATTATCACTCATTAAAAATATTTTGTGCCAAAATGTTTAAAAAATCAATATTCACCCGGGCGAAGCCGGGACGGGTCGCTAGTTGATAATAAGATATTAAGTAACATAAAAATGTAAACTCATTACACAATTTGATTATTTACACTTTAAATGTGTGTACTTTAGGGGAATTGTGTTGTTCCACCCCCTAAGAAGCAAGGGCGTGAAGATATACGTAAATATAATGCGAATCCGACATGAATTAGCCCATATAATGCGTTAGTGTGCCCTAACATCACGCTAATGGCTTTAAAACGGCGTAACTTTAAAATTACGACAAAAATCCCACAGACTACTCACAAACACAACGTAATAAAAGTGTAGCAACAACTTTGTTGGAACAGCCGGTCTACGAGTCGAGCAGGTGCTCACGGGGCGAAAAATTTACGAGCCGAGCATGAGGTCGGTCCATGCTCCGCTTAGGGATACATTAATAATATAAGTAGAATTCAAGGGAAAATAGAAGACAAGGGCGGAAGAAGAATTTTTGAAAAGAAAGTAGGCTTAGTTGCCACACGTAGTGTATCCTAATCGACAAAAGATGGCAGCACATGTTTACAAATTTACGTGAAATGTATAATATTATTATGTTGTAGATTCCTCCATGTAGGGAATAAAATGAAGTGTATTTATATATACATACATACATACGTATCATCACGCCAAGTCCCTAACGGCAGAGAGTATAGAGCGCCAGTTCTCTCTAGACTTACATACCTCTTTCGCTTCGTCCACATTCATCAGTCTCTTCATACATGCTCGTCGGTTTCGAGTACTCTTAACGTTCCCGTCCTTGAGAGTCCGATCTATTTGATCCAGGTAGTTGGAACGTGGCCTTCCTCTGCCGCTTCTTGCACACACTTTTGCTTTGTATATCTGTTTCGTCAATCTTTCTTCACTCGTATTTATATATATGTATATAAATTGCTGCCAAGCAAAATTAAGGCCTACGTGATGGTAAGCGGTTACCTCATCCTTATAGGAAGTGATCACTCGAGTCTTGCTCGCTTTAATCTCTCCGATGATTCCACAGTTTGAGCGTTCGCGGAAGTAAACCCCTGAAACCCTGCAGTGCGGGACAAGCATAGAATTCTTCATGAAGGGTGTGAAATGATTCCTTCAGGGTCAGCAACGTGCGAGCGATACCCTTGGTGTTACACTTTCATTACTTCACCCAAACGAAGCATTAAGTCGCAATTGTTGCTTGTTCGAATATTATCCCGTATTTTTCCCAGCGCTAAGTCCCCAAAGCAGTTGATAGGAACTAATGTTGCAAAGCTTTTAGCCGCTTCCCTCGCGACGCCCTGCCACCTGGCTTCATCATCGTACAACGCTCATTATATGTGACATGAAGAATTGCACCTCACTGGAGCCACATATACAAATCTCTGTGTATTCATTTTTTTAATCCCAAAGAGAATGTTAGATAAACAAACTAGTTGTGTCTAGCTGATTCTTCTTTACCTTCCTTCTGATTCTTCTAACCTTCAGGCCTTCCCGCAAAGGGTAATATATATAATACACTTTCCGCGTGACAGATGGCGAGTCCATCGCCGGCTCTCAAGTACGACTGCATATACATCTATGAATTTCTTCTCAAACGTATGCAGGTTTCTTCTCGACTCTCACTGTACTAAGTTCAGAAGAACTCATTGGTACAGTCGGGATTCGAACTATGCTATAAATCACTAAACGACTATCCAATAGACTTAATAATCAAATGAATGCAGGTAAATCCGCAGGGCTTTAGTGGTTTTTAAATAAAATAGCTTTAGTTACTGAAAGAACACATCAGTATCTGTATTGTCTCGCGTTGTCATTGTCTATGTTTGAACCTGAGCCAATGTCCTCCCTTGAGCGTGACGTTGAAGCTTTCAGGCGACAGCACGGAAGGTACGCAGGTTTTTTCACACGGGGATATTTCAATGTGCTGTAGGAGCTGGTACACCATCACCTTCATCTCGCAGAGAGCGAACCGAGATCCTGGGGACAAATTGTAATTACTTTTGTTTTTTCTCCCTATGCCTTATTTAGAGGAAAATCTTTACATTTACCCTGGGAGCATTGTCGTCGTCATAACTTTTGTTTTTCTTACCTTGCCTTATTTCGAGGACAATGGTGTGGGTTACATTTGCCTTTATATATTTTTTAATTGTTTTAACATGTATTGTAAACCTTAATGTAATACTGTTACATTTGTCCTAATAAATTAATAATAGTGGTAATAATAATAACATGAAAAATTTATAACTATACGGAGTGTCTCAGAAACTAGGACTTTTGCTTAAATATGTGATGCGGCTCAATGAAAGAAAGCCAATAAAAACATTATAAATTGGGATTTTTCAAAAGTGATAGGAATGAATCCCCTTCAGGGACCCTTGTGGGAAGGCGTGGGGATATATTATTATAATGATTATCGATTTTCCAAATTCAAATTTTCAACATCTCATGTTACACCTGTTAGTGTTTTCAACGCGAGGTTAAAAAAATGCTCTCTAAAAAAATCTCTTTAAAGACAATGCAAATCTCACCAATACAATTCCTAGGTCCTATACCAAAGGGGATGTAGGTGCATGGCTTGATTTGACGCTTGTTCTCCTCTGAAAAGCGCTCAGGGTCAAACTTTGTTGGATTTGGGAAGTATTGTGGATCGCGATGCTGGCACCACACCGGTAAACTGATGATGGTACCTTTCTTAACCTGAAAATAAACACATTTCAAATGCGTAATTTTCACACACCATATATACCATATATATATGGTATACATGTTTTAAAGAATTAGGGCTTAATCTACATATATATAGCGCTATGGTAGCAGAGTGGTTCGAGTAGTAAATAACACAAAAATAGCATGTTCGAATCCCAAGGGTACCAATTATTGTTTCTGAACTTAAAGTAAAGTGATTAGTCACACCACAAGCTTTACGGTGAAAGAAAAACATCGCGAGAAAAACTTTATATGTCAGAGGAGAAATTCGTACGACTATACGTATGTATAGTCGTGCTTGAGAAACGGCGATGGACTCGCCGGATGGAACGGCGATGGAACTATAATATGTCTCCGGCGAAAATATAATATGAAAACTAACTATAAAGTCCTTTTGGGCGTGTGCATTTGGTTTTCCCATATTGTAGTCCTTGGTGCAGACCCTGTCGAGGGCCACGGCAGGAGGCCATAGCCTGAGCACCTCTGGAAATAAAAATAAACATACACAAGTCGTGCCCCCTGTTACATCCGCGTAAAATTTGATTTCATTGGTAGTTATTTTTCTTCTTCTTATAAAAAAATATAATATAATATATCCTCGCGCCTTCCCAAGGGTCCCCGAAGGGGTAGGCAGAGGTGTATAGGTAATACCCACAAACCACTTTCCGCCAGAGGTATATTAGGTGCCAACGTGATAAATGGCGAGTCCATCGCCGTTACTCAAGCACGACTATACATACACCTTTGAATTTCTTCTCAGACGTATGCAGGTTTCCTCTCGATGTTTTCCTTCGATGATATTTAAAAATGAAACTCAGAATATGACTTAACGGCAGTCTGGTCTAGTGGTTAAAGCTCCTGACTACGAAACTTGCCTTTACCTATATGTATGGATGACCTATATAAATATATATTTATCTATAAAAGTTAATATGTAGTAATCTAGTTACCATGATACAAGCTTTGCTTAATTTGGAAATAGGCTGATTTGTGTGGACTTGCCTAAGGTATTTATTTATTATTATTACCAGAAATGACCATATCCATATAAGGCATGTTTTGTACTGAGTTAAAGTCGAAGTTGCCATTGTTGGCGGCCATGTTGCGACGTATTTCCTGCACCAGCCTGTCCTGCACTTCAGGGTTGAGTGCCAACTCATGCAACACGAATGCCATCACTGTGGAGCTTGTTTCGAAACCCGCTATGAAGAATAACACGGCCTGGGCAATCAGGTCGTCGTCTGTCCAAGCTATTAAGAAACAAAAGAGAAATAATTAAAAAAAAAATAAACCACCATAGATTGCCCTCGTGGCCGAGCGGTTCGAATCCCTACTGGACCAATGACTTTTCCATGAACTCAAGTACACTGATTAGTTACACCACAAGCTTTCAATGAAGGAAAACATAGAGAAGAAACCTGCTTATGTTTGAGAAGAAATTCAAAGGCGTATGTTTAGTTATCTTATTTTATCTGTCACGTTGGCACCCCAAATATATGTATCTCTAGCGGACAGTGGGTGTACTACCTATACACCTCTGCCTACCACTTCGGGGACGATAAGAAGGCACACCACGAAAACATCGAATAGAATGCTGCGTATGTATGAGAAGAAATTCAAAAACGTATGCAAAGTCTTGCTTGGGTAACGACGGTGGACTCGTCATTAGTCACGTTGGCACCTAAAATATGAGGATATTTAAAAATATATATAAGTGGGTATAGATGCATGGAAGCTACTATGTCTTATTCTATTGCATTTGGGTGTATGTGGCCAAACATTTGTACAAACATTTAAAAAAAATGTGCTATGTGTAATATACATCCTAATGTTATTTACCTCTGCTCACACTCCCCTTACCAACGGCCGACTCCTCTGCAGAAGCAAATCCGGCACTGGCATCATTGCCCACTTCATTATCGTGAGTTACTTTTCCTGAAACGTTAATATATATACCCTCACGCCTTCCCACAAGGGTCCCCGAAGGGGTAGGCAGAGGTGTATAGGTAATACCCACACACCCACTTTCCGCCAGAGGTATACCTATTAGGTGCCAACGTGACAGATGGCGAGTCCATCGCCGTTACTCAAGCACGACTATACATACGCCTTTGAATTTCTTCTCAGACGTATGCAGGTTTCCTATCGATGTTTTCCTTCACCGTAAAGCTCGTGGTGTGACTAATCACTGTACTTAAGTTCAGAAAAACTCATTGGTACAGTCGGGATTCGAACTTGCGACCTTTGCGTCGGAGGCAACTGCTCGAACCACTCGGCCACCACGGCTCTTGGTTTGTTTGTTTATAATTATCATACATATAGCTACTCACCGTAGTATATAGCTTGTTAATTATGTACTAACTTTGACCGTCCGTTCCGTTCGCCTAAAGTAGAATTTTCCATGTACACTAACAACGGGTTGCAAAATTTCATGATCATCATTTCAGTAGTTAAAATGTAAGAGCAGAAGTATTTGGAATCACCCACGTTCCTCATTTATAACATAAGCTAGGATCTTAGGAAGCATCTCTCACGTCTCTGCCTACCCCATAAGAGACGCGGGGTGAAAATAAGCAAGTAAGTAGCTCGGTTATATTTCGGACATATAGAAAGGATGACTGAAGAATTATTGACGAACCATTTAAGAGAGGTAGGGCATAACGGGTTTCCCGTTCGAATTTGGAGCAGCCCGACTGGGGCAGGACCTCCACCTTATAGAAGTCCGTAGATAAAATAACATAATTATTTGTATTATGTTCCTACGCGGCGAATAAGGTTTCCAGTAATGAGTTACTTGGGGAGGGGGAGGATTGTTATATTGTGTTGGCAGCAGAGGGATTAGTCCCATTGTGCGGCCAACACAGTATAACTCTCCAAAAAAAGAGTGGCAACGCGCAAGTGATACTTCGGTATTGTGAGCGTAAATAGGCGGCGGTAAACCGTTTTCCATCCGGTGGGCCGTATGCTTGTTTGCCACTCTTGTTGTATGAAAAAAAAATCATACAAAGCGAAAGTGTGTGCAAGACGAGGCAGAGGAAGACCACGTTCCAAATCCCTGGATTAAATCAAACAGACAAAGACGGGAACGTCAAGAGTTTTCAAAACCGGCGAGCATGTATGAAGAGACTGATGAATGTGGACGAAGCGAAAGAGCAAGTCAAGAGAGAACTGGCGCTATTCTCTCTGCCTACCCCATTAGGGAGTAGACGTGATGACGATATGTACATACATATGTAAGTAGCTCGGTTAATACTCATACACCCACTTCTGATACTCATCCATCGTATAATATCTTAAAATAACAATTTGCTATAGCATAAGTTAATCCTGGCTGGAGGCCTTGGTCTCGCCATTGACCGGTTAAGTAGCAAAAGTTCCCGGAGACAATACAAAAAAAAATTAAAATACATAAGTTCAAACAAAAAAGATGTACCTTTTTTAGCCTCCATGAGGAGGTGGATCATATCAGGTCTTAGGATGTTATTCTTGTCCCTGTGCTTCATCGTGTTCAGGACCAGGTCTTTAAAAAAATCCTTGACATCTTTTGTATATAACGTCACTTTGAACACCTGTCAATACAGCAATTATGTCACTTTCATCATCAGAAAGGATATTTTTTTCAATATTCACGCGTTCACAAAGTTTCCCGAATGGGTAGGCAGAAAAGTAACAATCGATGCTTCTTATATCTATATTTTTGAAGAAGGATAGGGTCGCCAACGCCTTAGTGATAGCCCTGGTATTGCAAGCGTCCATAGGTGGCGGTAAACGCTTACCATCAGGCGGACCGCATGCTTTTGCCACCCATGTGGAATAAAAAAAAGTTATTGGAATGCGTTAACGTGACAGATGGCGAGTCCATAGCTGTCACACAAGCACGCTATACGTACTTTACGTACTACGTCTTTTAATTTCTTCTCAAGCTTATCCAGGTTTCCTCTCGATGTTTTATATCACCGTACAGATCGTGGTGTGACAAATCACTGTAGGTATTTAAGTTCAGAAAATCTCGTTGTTACGGACAGGATTCAAACTTGCAATCTTTGTGTCGTAGGCAACTCGAAACACTCGGCTACGAAGGCTTTATTATACAAAAGCACCTTATAAAGCAGTGTGACCAACCTTCATGAGTATAGGGAACGTTGAATACGCAACTGTCTTGACGAATTGGTAGAATGTAAAGCTAGATACTATTTTGCCCATCACGAAGAACTCATTATCCCTATGGGAGTGCGAGTCAACTTTCAAGCCGAAAGCACAGGACGCGATGACGTCATTGGCGTACCTAGTGGTCAGGTCTCTGATGTCCACATCAATATAACCACCTGAAGAGGTACATTAAATAAATACGTATGTTTCTTCACCTCTCCTTACAAGTAGACAGACGGATGTCTAAATGGTTAGGGGTGCTTATTTGACGTGACAACATCTATTAAATCGATCATCACATCGAATCATCGATGAACGTCGGCTGCACACAGGAAAAAGGATGACTTATTGACCCGTTACGCTCATGGTCCCGTTACGCTCATTGTGACGTTACGATCGGAGCGAGAGCGCTACACGAGCGAGTGAAAGGTACGATCTTGTTTTGACGTTGTCACGTTAAACGTCCGTAAACCGTTTTTATTGATAAACATTTTTTTTGTGTTAATTTCTATCTACTGCTTGCATGAAATAAATTTATCTATCTCTCTAAAATTCGCATAATTACATTTGAATGTTCAAACCAATATCAATGTACCTTTATGTGTAGGATCGTGATAGGTGTACTGGCTAATTATGTGTTCCCACGCTACGTATCGGAGGACGCTTAACGGACAGCTGAATGAAGAGTGACGTACTACGGAAAACTAAGCATAGTTTCCCTGTGTCAAACAAGTTTCAGCTCATTGATGATATATATAAGCTCCACCTTGAGATGCGTCTATCTTCATCTTAATATTCTTAATCATCTGATTCCCCACTTCCACCATGAACGGCACCATCAGCTTCATCTTGGAGCTGGTGAACGCTGGACTCAGGGTCGAGCGCATGTCCTTCCATTCTTGACCTATTGCAATTATAATAATATATCCTCACGCCTTCCCACAAGGGTTCCCGAAGGGGTAGGCAGATGTGTATAGGTAGCACTAATACATACTTTATGTGCTACCTGATAGATGTCAAGTCCATTACCGTTACTCAAGCACGACTATACATACCTATAACATTTCTTCTGAAACGTATGCAGCTTAACAACAGGACCTTGAACCGTGACATGGTTTTCCAATTGGTACAATTGAGAGGTTCTACCTTTTAAAGAGAACAGGTTCCTTCCAAAGAATGGGTCCTTTCTCTCGTCAACCAGAGCTCGATGATCCACGAAGTGCTCAAAGTCTTTGATGGCAATCTTCTTAATCAGTTCTAAGTCCCTCACGAAGATAATGCCAGTGAGAATCTGGTAGGTGCCAATGAACCTTGAAATTTAAACCGATTTAGAATACGGCGATTCCGCCATTTACTTATTAAAGATATTACCTATTGGGATTGAGCTGGACATGTCAGACGAGCTCTGTTTCAAGGAAATTACACAATATGTACTAAACTTGATGCGCAGACGTTGAAGGCCAAGAAGAAGATGGCGGAATGAACTGGATATTGAAATATTGAAAAGTTTCCGTGTGAAGTGTTAGGGTCTTCTTCCATAAGCCAGGTGCTTGGAAGGTCGGATTAGAAGGCGAAGGAAAATCACTTATGGAAAGTGTTTATAGTAGTTACAGCCGGATCCAAAAGGGATAATGTTAAACTAATTTATACTAATTAGCGCTTACTCAATAAAAGGTATTCGAATGAATAGCGACACATTGTGGTAATATTTTAATTAAATATCTGTAGTGCGATACACCACAACATGCATCTGACCAATTGGTCGGAAAAAGCGCTCGATGGAGATCGGAAGAGAGGAAAAAGGCCCAGCCGTGGGATATAGATGGCTAAGAGGAATAGAATAATAATAATAAGCATACCTTTCCTCGGGATGATTGTAGTACATTTTATCCATACTACACGTAATGTGTTCTCTTTGCAGCATTATTGGAAGCATGCCACCTATGGGAGGGATTGGTTTCAACTGCTTGATGCCATGTCTGCTAAACATGGAGTACTTCTCTCTGAAGAACAGCCAGAGACCCGCCAGGAATACCGCGCACCATATAAGGTATATCATCGCCTGTGTAGGATTATTTACTTTACAAACGTAATTAACTGTATTTTTAAGCAATCAGCTCCGCCAATGCTTGCTAGTTACCGTCGCCTATGAGCGCTTACAATACTATGGGAATCACTCGACAGCGATTTTGAGCACCATGTTTATTCTCTAGGGAACTCACCCACAAGCCGAGCCTCTTATTATAGGTATTAATTCCTTTCTGACGACGGGAAATGAGATGATAGAAATCAGTTATTAATTTCAAACACTTTCCAGTACATAAGTAAGACATATAAAGGAGGTAAAATCTCTCCTCAGCATTTGTGAAGAGCATCAAAAGGCCTTAATTGGTATCCAGGTCCTCTAGCTTATGGTGAAGGCAGAGTTCTGCTATGAGTCCCTTGGTGCTCAACACGCAGAGCGCCAGCTCTATTTGGTCAAATATTATCTGATGCGAGTCATGCTTTGGTCTACGGGTTTGATCTGTTCCCTTATATTTGAACCCGTTGCATTCGACCTAGTTTTTTAATACTAGAAGCTCTATAGCATAGTGCATACAATATTTATTATACTTACTTTTTATTTCAATTCTGTTACAGATATCAATAACGAAAGCTTCGACAATCGTTCTTTACTATTTTCTTTTATTGCCTACAGTATTGTCAAATATGTCCAATGCCCAATAATGTCACTTTGACTACTTTTCCGTATTTATAAAAAGAAATGTTAATAGATAAAATATCTACTGTAATATTATTATAAAGAGGTTAATTTTTTTATTTGGTGCGGTATTATCTACTTCTGATCCGTATTGAAAAATAGTATTGCATCTGAGAGCCTATTTACTGAAGAAGGCTACTATTCTAAATTATAAATCTAAACGACCTGCTTGCCTGCAACACGAAGGTTACAAGTTCGAACCCCGACTGTACCAATGAGTGTTTTTTAACTTAAGTACAATGATTAGCCACACCACGAGCTTAACGGTGAGGAAGATCGAGAGGAAATGCATATTTAAGAAGAAATTCAAAGTTGTGTGTATAGTCGTGCTTGGGTAACGGCGATGGACTAGCCATCTGTCAAGTTGGCATCTAAAATATATCTCTGGCCGAATTGGGTGTATATGCACTATCAACACATCCACACACTGCCTACCCCTTCCTCTGCTTACCCCTAGTGGGATGGCTTGAAGATATATGTATATAGAAATGTGTCTGTGGGGTTATTTATTATTTTTTTACAAAATATACGATTCAGAATTGGAGAATTTTTTTATTATAGATATATATATATATATTATCAACTGTATTATCACTCACATTAACATGTTTTATCTATACTTATCTAAGTAAAGTGAAGTGTATCTGTTGATATGACCTACGGTGAATATAAATAAAGGCGTTGGTCAGTGGGTTGGGCGGTTTCAAAATCTGTACTAAAATACAGAGTTAAGAATGTTTATCATATTTGCATTAGATAGCTCGCTTATTGAGAAAGGCTACATATCATCCTGCTAACTGCTACTGCTACCTGCCTGCATGCTACCTAAAGAAGCAGTCAACGCGCGGGCATGGTAATAGTATAAAATCATTTTGTGTGTTTGTGTTGATAATATCACGTTAAAAACATATTGATAATAACAGCGAACACTCACTTTAATGTATGTTAAATAACGATAACAATAGTGTTGACTTTACAAAGAATTAAGTAGCCAATGTTCAGAATTTTAAAAACATCAATATTTGTATTTAGTTAGCAACTGTAAACATAGATGGCGTTATCTTCTAAGAAATAGCTGCGCAAAAGGTAAAGCAACATTGTATTTATATTAACAGGTGAGTAATTAAAATGTGGAAAAAACAGCAATGTTCCAGTATTCTGTTATCACAATCCCCGCCAACATTATCAAAGGCACACCTGGAGTTCCACTTCGACACTACTGAACGGAGCTGTACGATACAAAATAATTAACACAAAGACTATGAGACAAGTCATATTCCAGAAAAAAATACTATTACACATAACTTAAGGCACTTCTATTATTGGTTTCCCTTCTTCGATCAGCCATGCTGTACCACTTTCAGCTTTTTCAAATACATCAACAGCAGCTTTCCCAACCGCATCAACTTTCTGCCATGTCTGACGTTCCAGGAACACTTCAAAGTCCCGGAAGATCCTCTGGTCCCAGAGATTAGGGTGTTGGGTCAACTTTGTTTTAGTAAATCCTGGACAAATAGCAACAACCCTTACACCTGATCTGTTGTAATTATACTCATGGCCTAAGGATTTTGTGAAACCCATTACAGCGTATTTCGAAGCTTGGTATATCGGAAGGAACGGATCAATCCTGAAGCCATAAATTGACGCCAGATTTATAATCGTACCGCCATTCCCGCCTTTATCCTTTCTCATGTGCTCCCAGAATTTTAAGGACCACTCATTCAAAGCTATCACATTGACTTTTATTGTTTTAGTTGGAGCACTATCATCAAGTATTCCAGCATTATTCACCAGAACATCCACAGTCTTGTAAGTGGTTATAATTTCCTTCGTTACAGCATCTAAGTCAGTCGTTACATCGCATTTCAAGAAAAATGCTCTGTCGGTACCAAATGTACTGCTCAGCATGTTAGCAGATTCAGTTCCTTGTAAGTCGTTGATATCGAGTAAGATAACACACTTTGCATCTTTTTGGAGAAATCTCCGGGCTATTTCAAAGCCAATACCTTCGGCTCCACCTGTGATAACGACAACTTTATCTTTGATATTTCTCTCCATTCCCTCCATGGCGCTTGCTTCTAATCACTCGAACTTGATACTGAGCCGACCTCTTACAAGATGCAGCTTAAATACCAATAAGGTTATCAAATCTGACCTTTAAAAAAATAATATAATACTTTTATGATAGTTACGGAGCTATAGGTTCCACTGGTATCAGTATGTTTTTATTATGCTTAATATTTTTTGTTTTGTTTTTTTGGGTGGCAAACATGCAAGCAGGCCGTCTGTTGGTAAGCGTTTACCACCGCCTATGGCCGCTTGCAACACCAGGGGTATCGCCAGCAGCATACCCGCAGTAATCTTTTCACACCTTACTTGAAGAATTCCGTGTTGTACCAGGTAAAACTTCAGCGCGGACGCTCATTCCACAGCCTGAGAGTTCGTCTAAGGAAACTCCTTTGGAATCGCGCAGTGCGATACCTTTGTTTGGTTTCGAGTACTGAAGTTCCCATCCTTCTGTGTCCGACCGAACTATTGATAATTGTAAATGAAAGAACAGTCTAAACAGGGTTAATTAGTATAAACTAGAGTCCGAGTAGATCGTTGCTTTTCAGGTAAACAAAAACATAATAACAATAACATTTTATTCATTAAGGTATAATACGGTACAGTCGCGATTCAAACTTGCAGTTTTTGTGTTGCAGGCAACTACTCCAACTACTCGGCTACCACGCTAATGTACAAAATATATATCAGCCATGAATATTATGTAAATATTAGGTAAATTAAAAGAGATGGGCATATGAACAATGTATGGAAAATCATTGTCATTATCTGAATAACTTTGTGTTAAAAAAAAACTGACTAAATAAATTATATTACACAGAAGCCATATTTTTAGATTATTTTATTATTACTTAATTGTATTCGCAGATAACCTGAGCAATCGGTTGACTATTTTCAATGACCCATGCAGTACCAGTGTCACCAATTTTGAACGCTTCGACAGCACCTCTGCCTACCGCATCTGCTTTTTGCCAACCAGCCTTATTAGCATATACCACCACGTCAGCAAATGCCGCAGATTCCTCCCTTATTACAGCTGTCAAATTCGTTTCTGTAAATCCAGGGCAAATAGCCAATATTCTCACTTTGGATTTGGAAAAGTTATCCTTGTGGCCTAATGCATTTGTAAATGCTAGGATGGCAGACTTTGTAGCCTGATAAATGGGTGAGAATGGTACAACCCTAAAACCCAATGTAGACGCAATGTTTATTATCGTTCCTCCACCATTTCCAGTCATGTGGTCCAAAAACTTCTGGGACCATTCAATAACTGACGTTACATTTAGATCAATAATACTTCCGGGAACGTTTTCAGAAGCCATGCCTGCATTGTTTACTAAAACGTCAACTCTTTTAAATTTCATGAATATCTCATCTGATACTGCGTCTAAGTCTTTGATGACATCACATTTCATAAAAACTGCTTTTCCTCCACCATATTTTAAATTTAATGCTTCTGCAGATTTTGCTCCGGTTGCTTCATCAATGTCTAGCAAAATTAGCACCTTGACCTGTTCTTGTAGAAAACTGTCAGCAATGGCGCATCCGATGCCATTCGCACCTCCTGTCACCACTACTACTTTATGCTTTAGCACTGTATCCATTCTAGTTTCGTGTTAATTAATATAACTGTGATTTAATTTAAAGCTGAGAGCCGTGGTGGCCGACTGGTTCGAGCAGTTGCCTGCGACGCAAAGGTCGCAAGTTCGAATCCCGACTGTACCAATGAGTTTTTCTGAACTTAAGTACAGTGATTAGTCACACCACGAGCTTTACGGTGAAGGAAAACATCGAGAGGAAACCTGCATACGTCTGAGAAGAAATTCAAAGGCGTATGTATAGTCGTGCTTGAGTAACGGCGATGGACTCGCCATCTGTCACGTTGGCACCTAATATACCTCTGGCGGAAAGTGGGTGTGTGGGTATTACCTATACACCTCTGCCTACCCCTTCGGGGACCCTTTGTGGAAGGCGAGATGATATATATATATATATATATATATATATATATATATATATATATATATATATATATATATATAATTTAAAGCTTCCCACTTTATAGACGATAACGTAGTAATGGAGTGAACTCACACCTATGTACTATCATATGTATAGCATTTTAAGATACCATTTATCATTCTTTCATATCAATCGTTTTATTTTCCACAATTATAGAGGTTGATCTTTGCACAGTTTTGTTTTACTTATTTTTCAAAAATGTTTAGCCAAAATTGCAACTTGATTTCTTTTTTTCAACTTTTTGACCAAAACCTGCCGATGGTGATCGGTTATTAAGTCATTGGAAAAAATTGTGGCGAATTTAACTAACATGGCAAACAAGCATGCTACCCTGCAGCAATATTTTCACGTCCTTCTTAATTAACTCCATGCTGTACTCTTTGGGATAATCATCAGCGAAGAACTTTGTGTCAGAATCCAATAACAATTCGCCGCGTGGCCAGTTCTATATAATACCAATTAACCACTTTGTTATTCTGCCTAACAATTTGCGATATTTTTAATTTGTTGTACGCTCATCAGATAATAATACTGTGTATATTTAAAATTTGTGTGAGAAATTAATATTGTATAATATAATATATCCTCAAGCCTTCCCATAAGGGTCCCCGAAGGGGTAGGCAGAGGTGTATAGGTAATACCCACACACCCACTTTCCACCAGAGGTATATTAGGTGCCAACGGGACAGATGGCGAGTCCATCGCCGTTACTCCAGCACGAAAATATATATGCCTTTGAATTTCTTCTCAGTCATATACAGGTTTCCTCTCGATGTTTCCTTCACCGTTAAAAGCTCGTGGTGTGACTAATCACTATACTTAAGTTCAGAAAAACTCATTGATACAGTCGGGATTCAAACTTGCGACCTTTGCGTCGCTGGCAACTGCTCGAACCACTCGGCCATCACAGTATAAATATAATAATTTAATAAATAATAAATTAATATTGGATAAACCTAATTAAATTATGGTAATGCTTAACATCCTGTATGCATGCAGCGCCGAGAATAAAGACCTTAGCCCGGAGATAGCTGTTGACAGTTCGTGTGTATGCTATCGTCGTGTATTGTACTTTCATATCGGTCTAATAACAATATTAAGCATTTTATTGCAATTATTTTTCAGGAATGATAGGCAATGAACTCAATTTAAAGCTAGAAGAATTCACATGTCCTATAATAGTTTTTGTGGACATACACCACGTTAAGTTAACAATGTGAGTGCTAATATTGAGAGAATTACATAAAAAAATGTATCTACGAACGAATACGCCGAAGGTTTAGAACGTCAGTTCTCTCTATATCTCCTTCGCTTCGTCGCTACTCGTCACTCGTCAGAGTACTCTTGACGTTCCTACCCTTAGGTGTCCGATCGATTTGATAGTATATTAGAAAATGGAACGTGGTCTTCCTCGGCCTCTTCTTGCACTTTCTTTCGCAATGTATATCAGTTACTTCTCTCATCATTTCTAAGTTTCCAAACCTACATTATTTTGTTTATCTGTAAAATTACATCTTTAAATATACGAAATGACTTCAAATTTAAGTTAAAGATTTATTTCTAAATGTGTACGTTGTTTTAGTTAACAAGCACGGGTGCCTAATTTACATGTAAACCGCTTACTGTTCCCGTCAGGCCTTCAGAGACAGCAAAAAACCGGGGGAGATAAGCTGACACGTCTCGCAAACTGCTTTGTGTTTAGGTTTTCCTTTTTCAGCATTTGGGCTGTATTTATGATAATAAAATTACATTAGTATTTATGATCTTCGAGAAAATGTTTTTGATATTTGCACTCATAAAATTTTATCCTCATCCTCACGCCTTCCCACAAGGGTCCCCGAAGGGGTAGGCAGAGGTGTATAGGTAATACCCACACACCCACTTTCCGCCAGAGGTATATAAGGTGCCAACGTGACAGATGGCGAGTCCATCGCCGTTACTCAAGCACGACTATACATACGCCTTTGAATTTCTTCTCAGACGTATGCAGGTTTCCTCTCGATGTTCTCCTTCACCGTAAAGCTCGTGGTGTGACTAATCACAGTACTTAAGTTCAGAAAAACTCATTGGTACAGTCGGGATTCGAACTTGCGACCTTTGCGTCGCAGGCAACTGCTCGAACCACTCGGCCACCACGGCTCTTAAAATTTTACAAATTTGTCAAAATATATAATCATAAGAGTATTTTTTTCTCTTTCTCTTCTTCTCTTTTCTCTTTTCGAGGAATCTTTTCACACCCTTCTTGAAGAAATCCATGCTGCACTCTCCAGGGAAAACCTCAACTGAACAAAAGATCTCAATAAGGCAATTAGTATAGTCATCCTTTTTTTTTGCTGCGACATGCGATGCATATAGAATAAATTGAATTTTGTGTCTCTCATTACAACGCGGCACAAAGGTAGTATCTTGACAAATAACGAGAGGATCACTTCGCGCTCGGAGCTCGTCAGAATTAATTACTACCTTGCTTGTACATACTGATGATACATTTTTATATGATACAGTTTACAAAGTCGTATTATCTACATACATACATACCACGTGCCAACTACCTTGATCAAAACGATCGGACACTCAAGGACATGAACGTCAAGAGTACTCGAAACCGGCGAGCATGTATAAAGAGACTGATGAACATTCTTAAATGGTTAAGGCACGAGCACAAGAGTGGTAAACAAGCATACGGCTCATCTGATGGGAAACGGTTACCATAGCCTATTTACGCTTACGACACCGAAGTATCACTTGCGCATTGCCACTCTGTGTTCGGAGAGCTGGCAGCATAATGGGACCAATTCCTGTGCTGCTAACACAATAATAATCTTCCCCCTCCCCTTGGAGCTGATTATTGGCAATCTTATTCACCGAGTAGGAACACAACACAAAATATTGTGTTATTTGACTACGAACTTCTATAAGGTGGAGGTCCTGCCCCAGTCAGGCAGCTCCAAATTCGAAGGGGAAACCCGTTATGCTTTACTTCTGTTAAAGAGAAAGAGGTATGTAAGTCTAGAGAAAGCTGGCGCTTTATTAAGAGAATAGAGCGCCTACCCTGTTAGGGATTCGGCGTGATGACTACAGACTTTTCACTTCATCAACATTCGTATTCTCGTTACAATAAGAACTATTGTATAAAAGAAAAGCAAAGAAAGAAGTGAAAGCATTTTCCTACCGCCAATGAAAGCCAAATTGTATTCACTAAGATGCAAAGTTTTTCAAGTTTTGAACGCCTGTGAAACAATTATTGGCAAACACGCTTCGGAGTTCAACGATCCCGTGAAAATTCATTTTAAAATAAACATTTCATAAGTATATGAATATCTAACCATTCGGAACTTGATTAATTAAATCAAAACTTTCTTCAACACTGGTTGTGTAATAATCTGGATAAAGCCTTAAATCGTTCGTCTAAACGACTCGCCGCAAAGAAAAAAACACAGCTCTAATAATAACATTTAGAAGGGCTTCAAAAGCGATAACTGTCTTAACTAGGGATGATTGGCCCTTAAGGGCGGCCAAACTTCCAGCCAGCAAGGGACCGATTTAAGGGCACGATACACTGATACGATTGTGTCATCGTCCGCGTCTGCGTGATTTACACACCTTTTATGAAATCAAATCAAATCAATAATATTTTAATTAGCAGGAAGCCCTTATTGAAAGCCGAATACTAATTATAAAATTACAGCTGCTAACTAATTACTAATATCAATTATTCAAAATTACTATTATCAATTACTCAAAATTACTATTATCAATTACTCAAAATTACTATTATCAATACATACATTTTCTTAGCTAAATGTTAAAAGTTGTAACGAGTACTAACACTATGTCACAAAAGAGAGCTTTTTTTTATACCATATGGATGACAAACAAGCATGCGGTCCGCCTGATGGTGAGCGGTTACCGCCGCTTATGGACGCTTGCAACACCAGGGGTATCACTCACACACTGCCGACCCTGCAGGAATCTTTTCACACCCTTCTTGAAGAACTCCATGCTGTACTCTCCAGGGAAAACCTCAACGGGGAGCTCATTCCACAGCCTGAGCGTTCGCGGAAGGAAACTCCTTTGGAACCGCGCAGTGCGAGACCTTTGTGGTTCCAAGGTATGGGGATGAATTCCCCGTCGGTGCGGTGGTAGAAGGTGGAAGTGGGCATCATGTCGAACAATTCTACCGAACACTCCCCGTTATACAAGCGGTAGAACACACACTAGTGCTCTACTCGCTCTACCACCGATTTATATGATGTTTGTGCCTCTTTTACGCAAAAACTATCGAACGGAATTGGATGTAGTTTTGCTATGTAGATAGATTATTAGCTTTACATAAAGGATTTTTTTTTCCATCTACGGAAGTAAAATTCTTATATCTCATGTGGGCTGTTAAAAATATTTAAGTACAAAACATGCGCGTTTAAGCCCTTCTAAGTTTGACTAAGTTATAAGTGACAACTTTGACTTGCGTCTCACAGTCCGCACGCACCAGTCTGTCCGAACCTTAAGTCCGAATCGGTAATAGAATAAAGAATTTCTCTCGCTTATCACAACTTTGCAACAAGTTTACGAGTTAAGAAAAAACGTCTGTTGGTGAAACGTGTCTGGCATTTGTATTCGCTGTAAAGTCTAGGGCGGCGCGTCTTGCCTCCTATTGGGAATTGCTAGTCCAGCATAAGGTATATCTACGCAGAAAAGCGTCTAGTAAAATATTCATCCATATTAGCATTGGAAGGCGAGAGGTCTGGTAACGGCGAAATTGTAAGTAATTTTTCGTGACGAAGTAGTGTGAAAATATGAGGACCCCACCCCTTCTTGTGTCTTGGTAAGAATATCATCACGCCAAGTCCCTCACGGGGTAGCCGGAGCGTAGAGCGATCTATGAGCTATGTAGTTGGAACGTGATCTTCCTTCTTTAGGACACTTTCGCATTGTATTGTATTTCGCCTGGTAATATTTCCTGAGTCACATACATACATGCATACATATCATCAAGGTCCCTATTGGAATAGACAGAGAATGGAGCGCAAATGTTTTCTAGACTTACATTTAATTACTTAGATTTAATTACTATGTAAATTACACTTACGTGTAATTTACATTACACTTCAGTATTATGTTCTATAATTCATGTCCAAAACAAGAGAACATGTTTCTTTACAAGCACACCCACGTATATTTATTCCAATCAATATACTTATCCTCGGGCGTTCCCTAAATTTTGTATTTTACATTAATATTAAGGTGACAAACAAGCACTCAGCCTGCCTTATGGTAAGCGGTTACCGCTGCATATGGACGGTTACAACACTATGGGAATCATTCCTGCACTCCGACTCTAGCTTCTTGTATATTTAATTGTATAACGTTTTTGGTAGAGACTAAAAATGTATAACATGAAATAGTTAGGTATCTCTTAGGATTGTGGTTTCATTAAGCTGTGACCCGCAAATAGAAGGCCATGAATAATCTCCAAGTGAATTAACTGCAGGAAGTGACGAGGAGTTGCCAATAAGTGCGGTGCAATATATTACGGCCAGGAAGCGCGCCCTAAATATTTTCTAAGTTTCGGTTTATACGATGAGAGTAGGGCGATTTCTTACACTTTGTCTATATGTTTATTGAAGAAAACATCGAGAGGAAACCTGCATGGTGGATATTAAACTCAAAAAAGTATGTATAGTGCACGGCGATGACTCGCCAGATTCGCTGTGAACTACCCCATGTTTTTAGGATAATTCTGAAGATATAAGAGTCGTAATGACCGAGTGGTTCGTTTAATCGCCTGCATTACAAAATTGCAAGTTTCCTAATAAAAAAAGCCCTATCACGAGCTTTACGGTGAAGTATAACATAAGAAGAATATAACATCTAAAAGAATCCTTCAAAAGCTTGAAAAAAACCAATGACGCATGTATACGGAGGCGTGCATTTAAGCGGTGCAATGGACCTTTCCCTTCATCTGCACCTCTGCCTATCCCATCGGGGAACCTTGAATGAAGGCATGAAGAAGATATTTGTTCTGAACCAACGTAACATGATAATTCTTTAAACTGTTTATTGTTAAAACAAATTAACTAGTTCTGAGCCTTGAATAGCCATGGCCCGTGAGCCTGTGTCTTGGTCCAACCTCACATCCGGAGTACCCTTCCGGCCTCTCATAAAATAAATAAACAACAAGAATCGACTGCTAGATTGGACGTAAATCACGACAACGCTATATTGTTATAAATAGCTGTAAAGTGATAAAGCGGATGTAATGTGAATGAGGTGTCATCCGCAGGTAGGTATTAGATTTGTAATGATAATATTTAAATAATTCTACTTAAGAGTCTTAAACGGTTGGTAAATATTTTACTTATTCCCAAAAAAGAGCCGTGGTGGCCGAGTGGTTCGAGCAGTTGCCAGCGACGCAAAGGTCGCAAGTTCGAATCCCGACTGTACCAATGAGTTTTTCTGAACTTAAGTACAGTGATTAGTCACACCACGAGCTTTACGGTGAAGGAAAACATCGAGAGGAAACCTGCATACGTCTAAGAAGAAATTCAAAAGGCGTATGTATAGTCGTGCTTGAGTAACGGCGATGGACTCGCCATCTGTCACGCTGGCACCTAATATACCTCTGGCGGAAAGCGGGTGTGTGGGTATTACCTATACACCTCTGCCTACCCCTTCGGGGACCCTTGTGGGAAGGCGTGAGGATATATTATTATTATTCCCAAACGTGGGTGAGTAGTTAGTCTACTTTGTTGGGAGATATATTATTAAGGTGCTAACGTGACAGACGGCGAGTCCATCGCCGCTTCTCAAGCACGACTGTACGTCATTGATGATTTATGACATGAGGTATGTAGGTAGTTGGTAAACGTCACAGATACGTCACTAGATGTGGCCATATTAAACAGATTGTAATTAATACAAGCTCATGAAACATATGTTTCCTGCGTCGTTAGTTGCAGTAATAAATTAATAATTAATATTTAAAGTTGTAATTAAACGTAAATTCATTCAAAACGCTTATACAACATCAGATTATTTAAAACCTGCATACGTCTGAGAAGAAATTCAAAGGCGTATGTATAGTCGTGCTTGAGTAACGGCGATGGACTCGCCATCTGTCACGTTGGCACCTAATATACCTCTGGCGGAAAGTGGGTGTATGGGTATTACCTATACACCTCTGCCTACCCCTTCGGGGACCCTTGTGGGAAGGCGTGAGGATATTATTATTATAGATTATTTAAATGATGGCCATGCATGGCAATTAATTGCTCCTTTTGTATTATATGTAAGATTTTTATCTACCCGTACAAAAAAGGAACACGGGGAGTTTATTTGGCCGTTTCTTCTCCTAACGGTATATTTTTTTGGAAGCGGTTGTAACTAGTTTTTATTGAGTATGTTGCGTTCAATAAGTGTTCAAGAGTTTTGGTTTTGATTTTGAGCATTATGAAACCGCAATATAATTAAAGAATTGATATTTTCTTGGTGTAGGATCACATTTTTTAACACACAAAGAGCCGTGGTGACCGAGTGGTTTGAGCAGTTGCCTGCGACGCAAAGGTACTGGTGAAGGTGAACTTAAGTACAGTGATTAGTCACACCACGAGCTTAACGGTGAAGGAAAACATTAAGAGGAAACCTGCATACGTCCAAGAAGAAATTCAAAAGGCGTATGTATAGTCGTGCTGGAGTAACGGCGATGGACTCGCCATCTGTCACGTTGGCACCTCTGACGAAAAGTGGGTGTGTGGGTATTACCTATACACCTCTGCCTACCCTTTCGGGGACCCTTGTGGGAAGGCGTGAGGTGAGGATCACATTTTATCATTCTACAAGGATTTTCTTTTCTACATTTTACATTTTATTTTAGCAAACTGTCGTTAACTAAAAGCGTAGTTAAGGTAAAGTGGTCCA
Source organism: Drepana arcuata (assembly GCA_016069955.1). NCBI lineage: Eukaryota > Metazoa > Arthropoda > Insecta > Lepidoptera > Drepanidae > Drepana > Drepana arcuata. The sequence goes on along the minus strand of JACCPG010000420.1, from coordinate 6,443 downwards.
GTCAATTTCCAAGATGATCTCTTCCGGTACGCAAATTGAATGAAATTGCTACAAGGCTTCGTGCCACTTGTGCCTAGCGCTCAATAGGAACGTTTTGGCTTGAATATGTTTGGTACTCAGTCTCACCCCTTGCATGAACTAGAGTGTACAAATGTACTGAAGAAAGCAAACTCTACTAGGAGCGGTCTCTATGCTGTTGTCCGTATGACCTCATTATTTAAGGTAAGTTGTTATAAAACACAATTAAAATGTTTGCCTTGTTTCTTCATGCTTCTACAAGGAAACGAAAGAGATAGATAGATTTGTATCGTCCCTCTTTCATGAACATTTTCATATCTTTTCTTATATGGAAACTGGCGAACATTTAGCGACCGATTAATATTACGAAGCAAAGAAGACTATTCGAAAACTGGGCGTGATGATATATATGTTATATATGTTCATATATAAGTTTTATTTTCATTTATTTATCATTTAAATAAACATAAATAACATTTGGTTGGACATAGCGACATAGCACTAAAAAACCACTAAGGTTTATTACTAATGATACTACGGAGTCGGCATATTACAATTAAATCTAGATTATGGTTAGTGGAGCAAGGTATATACTTGTTTTAAGAATTCGTGTAAGCTGTTAGGCACGTTTTTACTTATGTCTATGAATTTAATTTCAGATGCTTTTATTGATTAAACTGCTAGCTGTGCCCCGCGATTTCACCCGCGTCCTTAATGGGGTAAGCAGAGATTTTAGTCTAGCGCCAGTTCTATTTAGACTTACGTATGTACGTCTTCCGCTTCATACACATTTATATAACATATTATAATGATTTTGATACCCTACCTTACCTCACCTATGACGCATACAATATTTATAAAGAAATTCCTCAGCTGTAGTAACCCAGCTATATATTATTTATATTTGCCAACCAATCTACCAAACCGGGGAAATATCAAAATTCTCAACGAAATATTCAAAGAAGCCAATACTTCGCATAACATCAGAGCGCGCAATATTCAAACAAAACGTACATACTAACAGACGTCGCCGTCGGTTGGCGGCGGGTACAGTCGCGCTCGGAACAAAAGTTAATTTAATATGAAAAGAGCGACTCAAAGCAAACCGGAAGTTCTAGTAGCTTTGGAAAGTCAGCCTCGAGCGATTCGGACTGTTCGCGAGAAAATATTCAAATTGTATTAAAAACAGTTAAAACATGATCTTAGCTGCTTTCAAATTCTTCAAAATTGTTTTTGTATATTATAGGGTGTAACACCTTCTTTTATCGCTGCATAGAATATTTAGGTGCCAACGTGACAAATGGAGAGTCCGTCATATACGTTTATCAAGCACGACTATACATTCATCTTAGAATTTGTTTTTTCTCTCGATGTTTTTCTTCACCGTAAATTTCGTGGTATTTTGTAAAATGTTTTTCCCGCGAGGGTTAACCTTCTTTCAAATTAATTAGAAATATCCGTAGATAGGTATAAATTTAAGGTGTAAAATAGAATAAGAAGATATTTTAATATTATTTCCACCATAATACGCCTTATCTTGTATCTAATTATTTACGACCCCCGCTAGAAAGCCTATTCATTCTCATAACTTTCCCTTTTTCTCTTAACACTTTTTCATTTGGAGTTCAAACATGTTGAGAATAATTAAGTGTAAAAAAACTAGATAACTCTTTATTTCTAAAGAGTTATCTAGTTTTTTTACACAATGTATATATCTTATTACAGCCAATATATGTAATGGACTCGGCTCCACCCGCGAAATATTCGATTGTATAAATAGGTGTATATTTTTTGTTGTTAATTTTACTTCAGAATAATGTAGCTTTTTATAAGTAGAATAACTTATAAAATTGGTAAATCATTATTGGGTTTATCCATAACAATATTTTTATTATCTTGACAATCAAATGAGAAATCGAGGAGAGGTCCTCCTTATAAAATAGGCATAGAACAAAAGCGAGATAATAAACAATATAAGTAATTTTCTATGGAACTGTACTATCTTTACACTAGCAAACGCTACATCGTCCAAAGGGTGCACGAAGAAAATTGTTATGTTAGACGTGTGCGCGACTGTACCTACTGACTCGAGCGGTAAATGTGAATACCAACGTACCTATAATATTTTAGCAAATAATTGCTCATATATTAGAACTCGCCATCTGTCACGTTGGCACCTAATATACCTCTGGCGGAAAGTGGGTGTGTGGGTATTACCCATACACCTCTGCCTACCCCTTCGGGGACCCTTGTGGGAAGGCGTGAGGATATTTATTTTTTATTTTATTAGAATTTTACTTTTGACTTGCTTCAGAAGGGCCGCATCAAATCCGGCCTTTTTTTAAAACCGCAATGGTGTCATACTTTCATGGGACCCTGGTACTGTTACCGTCGTCTATGAGCGCTTGGAACTGGTATCGCTCGTGCATTGCCAAACCGCAGGAAGCTTTCACACCCTTCTTGAAAAACTCCATGGGGTATTCTCAGGCCAAACCTTTGCGGGGAGATCATTCCATAGCCTGAGCGTTTTGGGGAAGGAAACTCGTATAAAACCGCGCAACGAAATTATCTAGATTCTCCAACTGTGGTAAATCACGCCACATCGGTACTATAAAGACTTTTGTTATTATTATCAGTGTATTATTAAATCAAATTGGCTATATCCTCCAACTAATCTTAAGATGTGTGAATAATAGGCTCTAACTAGGCTCCAATGCCCACGATAGAAATCCTTTAAAGTCTTCTTAATGGGATGCAAGACACGGAAGTTGTGAGTTGAGGAATCGAGTCGGACATAGTTGTCAAGTTGGTGGGACAAGTTTGAGGTGACACCGATCATTGGGGTTCAGACGAAGTGGGACATAGAGTAATCAGTACGGCTTATGTGTTCTTGATTACGTTTAATTTCTATTAGTTATTGCATTGTTTTTAAGGTAATTTGGAGTACCGCTAGAACACGGGAGTTGAGGAGAGAGGGAGGCCTTTGCCCAACAGTGGGATAAAATAAATGGCCGTCGTTTAAGAAGTTGCCTGCAACACGATTATTGCACCAATTACCAATGAGTTTTTTGACCTGAGTACAGTGTTTAGATACACCACGAGTTTAACAGTGTTCGAAAACATCGACGGGAAGCCTCCTTCACCGTAAAGCTCATGGTGTGACTATACACTGTACTTAAGTTCAGTAAAACCACCACAAACTTCAGTAGCTGTATTGAAGCTGTGTGTCAGCCACAGGCAGTGGCCACATAGTTGTGCAGTTCAGGCATCCAGCGACAAACGAGCTGCTCGAGTGCCTTACATGTTCGCTCATTAGCAGTCTAACAGGACACTACTTGCCAGTTGAGAGGGAATGTCGAGAATATTCACTTAACTGGAAATGTCTACGAAATTAACTTGGTACGAATCACATTATCGAAAAAGCTTTATGCAAGTTACGGTAAATTTCTAGCAGGACAGACCTACTTTCTGCCAGAGATATATTTTAGTTGCCAACGTGACAGATGGCGAGTCAGTTGCAACTACTCAAGCACGACTATACATATGCCTTTCAATTACTTCTGAAACGTATGTAGGTTTCCACTCGATGTTTTCCTTTACCGTAAAGCTCGTGGCTCACTAATCACTGTACTTAAGTTCAGAAAAACTCGTTGGTACAGTCGGGATTCAAATTCGAATTCTAATCTTTGTGTCGCGGGCAACTGCTCGAACCACTCGGCCACCACGGCTCCTAACACATCTAACACACCTAACATTATCTGCAAGAAGAGCAATTCATTGCTATGTATGGCATTTAAATAATCTGATATTGCATATTAAGCTTTTTGAATTAGTTTACGTTTAATTAGAGCTTTAAGCTCTACAACAGGTTATTCAATAGTTTCTGAGGTAGCTTATTAAAAAAGCCTTGCCCGACAATGGAGTTGTTAGTTTCGTGTAATCTAGCTGTAGGTACATGGAGTTTATCCTTGTTACGTTTTACCTGAATGAATAATAATGAAAATAATTGGTGATTGCTTCTTGATTAGATAATATAAAAAAACTATTTGGATTTTCACTCCGAACTGGCTGATGCTGGCAGTAAAAAAATACTTTGTCATCGGCCATTACCGTTCGGCATTTATCAGATGCCTCACTCGTAAAACTGGGGTCTAGAGCTGAATTAGCGAACCTCCTTGGAAATATAAAATGGATTATGTAATAATACTATCTGACCAATAGGGATTTTTTTGTAAAACTAGTAATAAATAGGATTCAAAAGAACGCCTTCACGGGCATTGAAATGTGATCAATAAAAAAAAAAGTCGTGACTGATGCCTATTTTTTAACTTTTTATTGGTCACTTTTTAGTGTTTGTTATTATAGCGTAATATACCACGTAATTTAATAGATAATGATCTCAAAACTTATATTGTATGTCGATTCTCCGAGGAGACATTTTCCGAAAACCGAACACAAATAACTCATGCCAATCATTGTCAAGTGACGAACAGCTTTTGATTTTGCGAACTGTGCGTCGTTTTAAGTCACAACTTGTCAATCTTTGGTCTTTGGGACGTAACCCGTAACTCACCACCCATAATTAAGGTCCCATTTTCAGCTACGTACTATCAATTTATCTTCACGCCTTCGCACAAGGTCTCCGAAAGGGTAAGCAGAGGTGTGTAGCTAGTACCTACACCACCACTTTCTTAGATGACTTCATTTTGGTGCTAACGTGACAGATGGTGAATCCATAGCGTTACTAAAGTATGACTATATATACGCCTATATGAGTATGAGTATGAGTATATGAGTTTCTTTCTAAACATACGTGTTAATCAGCATTGCCATACAACGTGGCAATGCCGCTAGTCTTCTTGGCACCCTTCCGCGTGACACAGATTTGGGACATTTATTCTATTTATAGTTAGTTTATATTTATTATTACTTTGTCTCTTCTATATGATATATTATTTATTTTAGGTTCTTATTCGTGTTTAACATTGCTAGAGCGCTTTCATCAGTCGCGGCTGTGTAATATAAGTTGTTATGATGTTTAATTAGAATATTGCCACCTTTCCCGCGATCCCAATTACCTTTACTGTACGGCCTCGCCGCTGATCAAAACTTGAGAGTTCCACAACTTGCTCCAACTATTATAATCGACACTCGAAACTGGCTAAAGTTACTCAACCATTAAAATCACAGATATAGACTCGCATAATATTACAAGCTGCGTACAATGCGCTCTTGGTGCCAACATTATTAGACGGCAGCGAATCCTGGGCATGTCTGAGAACGTATTATTTAAATGCAGTTGAGCTGCGTTCCCATCAAAAAGTGTGCGGCGTAACGATATAAGATCTAATCTGCAGCGCAGAGATTCGCAAAGCTACTGGCTCAACAAGGGTGTGATTGTACGTACGTATTATCACGGCGATTCCTTAACGGGGTAGGCAGAGAGAATAGAGTTCTCTCTAGACTTACTTACCTCTCTTTCGCTTAGTCCACATTCATCAGTCCCTTCATACGTCCTTGAGGACGTATGTCAAGGTAGAATGTGAACGTGGTCGGGAAAAGAGGCAGAAGCAGACCACCTTTAAACTAGCTAGCATGACTCACAAGGAAGGAATAGTCATGAGTACTCCAAACTGACGAGCATATATGAAGATAATGAGGAATGTGGATGAAGCGAAAGCAACTAGATTATTAGTTTTTTGAGCATTTTAAAAACTATTCGATTATTCACCATCATCATCATCATCATCATCATCAGCCCATATTAGTTCACTGCTGGACATGGCCTCCCCTAATGAGCGCCATAGCACTCTGTCTAATAAATGTAGTGTGAATATCTCAAACTACCCTGCAACCACGATATATAGTTGACTACATCTTTTTTAGTTTAGTAATATTTATGGATTTTGCAATCAAACCCAATCCAATAAACTGCTTCGACACCACTCACGCTTGGCAGCTCACTGCGAGATAACATTCAATATCGAATTCTGAACACATTGTAGATGGTAGACTTCCACTTAGAGCTAAAAGAATGAAATTTTTATATTTAAATTAAAGCGATGATCGACTTAAAAAAATCCAGCCAGCATTCCTTACATTTAAAGAATGTACGAAAGCCAACGAGAAAGTAATGTCCAGTCACAAGATACAACAATTACCTCGGGAGCTAACAAAAGCTGAAATATCTTCCGCGAGTGTAGCTCAAGCATAAAACGAGCAAAATGTTTTGTAATAAACGTGAGCGTTGTCGGCGAAATTAAATTCATTCAAACATCGTGACGCAAGAAAGTGGTATTAAGCGCTGTACAGATTGCTATTACTGAGTTTAGGTATTGTTATTTATAATTATGTATTATGTAAGTCTAGAGAGAACTGGCGCTTTATACTCTCTGCCTACCCCGTTAGAGACGGCGTGATGATAT